>JANSTW010063343.1:0-21104 GCA_027564275.1 Diadocidia ferruginosa
ATCCTCCCATAGAGATCTCAGGATTTCAACTCACAGGCGCGACATCTAGACTTAAATTTAAAAAATAAAAAAATATGGAAATTTTTATTTTTTTATTACAAATATTTTCCGCTTTATTTTGTTCGAAATTTAGAATTTTTGCATACTTCGGTCCACCCTATTATATATGTCTTGTGTGAGTTATCAAAAAAAGGATAAAATATATGGTCCCTTTTCGCATGATGATAAAACATAAAATAATAAAAGAAGGGCGCAATACGTACATATGGAGCCATGTACTTTAAATTTGTTATTGAATATCGAACCGAAATTTGTTCTTGGCCGAAACCGATAAAAAACCATACAAATGTTTTCGTTTCATTTAAAAAAAATCAACTATTTATTGGAATATCACATATTAAACAGATGCACGTAGTAGGTTGTAATCCCATCTGCAAATCACTGTTACTACCTAATGCCGGCGCAGCACAATGTTGACAATACCAGATATTTTCTAATGGTAACTGTAAGAGAAAAGTGTTTATATGTTTTCAACATTTAATTTTTTCTAGACCATTTACTTGAATCAATGTTATACTACACCGAGGAACGTCATGCAAATCTTTACACATAAATGAATTGTCTTCGATAAATTCATTGCAATATGTGCACAATTCCGGTACAGTTGACGAATCGAGAAATTTAATTTTTTCAAATAAATCCTCACACAGTGGTTTCAATTGATCTCTAAACCATACAAAGGCATCGTAAAATTCATCCTCATTTATGTATTTGATTAGGAAAATCTTCAAACATTTCATGGATAATTTTTGAATATTTGCCAAATCCATTAAATTATTGTTGTCACGGCCGTCAACGATTTGCCTAAGTTTTCGGTAATAGTTTATGGCAAATAGTGTTTTTTGGATTATTTTAAATTCAGCCCGCAGATAGTTGGACTCCTTAATGCGCAATTTTCGTCTAAAATAATTTTTAATACATTTTTTTAAATTAAATATTATAAATAAAGCCAAGAGGATAATCGCATATTTCTAGGCAATCATCTTTTCCTGAATATACACACTAATTCTTCATATTTTTTAAATTATTTCAATATTTTTCAAACATTTCTTCACTGTTATTAGGCCATATTCTAATTATCCTTACAAGTTATTATATTGAATATTGTGTACCGACAATTCCCCGAAATGACGATTCCCCAAAATGTAAAAAAAAAATCGAAAATTTCGAAATTTTTAAAAACTTGAATAAAAAAATATTCAAATTTTTTTTTGACATTTTTTAATTATTTAATTAAAAAAGTTCAAAAAAATTCTTTTACTTTTCCCTAAAAAAAATTTTTATGTTGTAATTTTCAAAATTTTAAAACATTTTTAGCACAGGCAAATTATTTAAAGCGTTTTTTTTTACGAAAAAAATATTTTGTGTATTTTTCAAATAACAACAAACTATAAATTTACCTTCTAAGAAATTATTTAAATTCTATTAGACCAAAAATTCTTTTTGGGTTAGGTAAGCAGAGCCAATTTTTTTTCGGGGTATTGTCGTTTCGGGGAACTGTCGTATCGGGGAACTGTCGTTTCGGGGAATTGTCGTTTCGGGAAATTGTCGTTTCAGAGAAGTGTCGTTTTGGGGAACTTGCATTCACATTGCAGAATCGTCACTCTTCGTCATAATATGTTACTAAATGTAAAAGCACATGAATAAGTATATTTGAAACTCAATAGTAACACTATCTGTGGGTATTCTTCAGTAGTATACATATGCCACGGCACTGACGAAGAGTGACGATTCTGAAATATGAATGCAATGACGGAAACCAACTTTTAGTTGAGAAGATTTCATAAACAAAAAAAATATTTTCAATATAATAAATCATAAGGATTACTAGAATATATATGGTCTAATCACGGAATTTGGAAATAATATTTTTACATCCGTGGTCTAATAATAGTGAAGCAATACGAATGTTTGAAAATTATTCATATAAACTGGAAAAAAAGGTTTTCATTGTGTACAATGTTTTCTATCTAAAAGAGAAACTTACTTGAAATATGCACTTTTTGAATTACAAAAAATCATACGAAGTTTTAACTTGTACAAATAATCATCAGAAATGATTATGCCGTCATCGATACGTAAATCAAAATTTAACAGTTCATCGGGTATGTCACCATTTTTCACATCAATAAAACGTAAAACTTCGATGCAATCGTACAGGTCTGTTAACTTTTTCGTTTTATTTTCAATTAATTTTTGGATTAGGATGCTGGAAGATGGTGCACAAATTGATATAGTCGTTGGTTGTCGCACTACCAAATGATCTGTTGACTGAATATAAATTGATATTTATTTTAGAAAACAAAACCAATGCAATAGGCTTCAAAGCCCAGCATATAAATGGATATAAACTTAAAGGCTAGCGGAAGAAATATAACCAATTAACTGATAACTCTGCTATAAAGAACAAAATTTTCAATGCTTTTTGTTATCCGCCAATAAGCTTGCAAATGCAGACGAACACGATTGCTTTGGGCTGAGCCAGAAAATAAAAATCGGTCCGAGAGCCCCAGTGAACTGGGATACTGCTTTTATAATTTGAAAACTGACAGAAACCAAGATATTCTTTATTATTTTGTTCAAAAATGTGAACTATTCGATATTTATAACAAGAAAAATATTAGGCAAACTTACATGTCTTGGATATAAGGACAATAACCAAAAGGACGCATTTTTCGAAACAACAATGCTATACAGAATATACTTATCAAAATTAATGTTACATTTTGCATATTCGACTAGAATTGTATCATCAGCCGAGATGGTCAAACATTGGATGGAACTGCCCAGCGTACATATCACATATTTTAAAGGTTGCATTTTACATAAACCTGGAAAAATTAATTTATAAATTATAAAATTAAACTATTTTTTAAATATTATTTGTTACCATTAATAAATAAATGTTGAGCATTGTGGATAAGTGTTTTGTGTAAGGCTCCGTTTTCTTCGAAAATAAAAACAATTACATGAGATCCTTTGCAAGTAACTATGTATAATTTATGACTATCGTCATCATATTCCCACGCAATTTCCGTAAACTTTGTTTCATCACTATAATTCCAAATGACCGACTTTAGTTCAATATTTCGAATTAAATCATCTTCAATCGTCACCTCGTACATAGAAAGATTGCCAATTATATCGGATGCGAAAAGCAAAGATTTTGGCTGCTGTTTTGAGTCCCTAAATCCAATCCAGGCTACACAGTTTACTTTGGTCAGATTTAATTCTCCAGTATAAACTAAATCAATATGCTCAGTTGGAATTGGATTATAAAGACTACACTTTGGAATATCAAAAACGGCTACGAGGCCTGAAGCTGAGATTGTTGCAAAAAATAGAGACGAGTTTTTCCTAAATAAATTGTAAAAACATATTGCGGTAATATGAACATCGCTCACAACAGTTTGTAGATCTTGAAAATTATCTATTGGATTCATTTGTTTGTATTTGGCTACGCAATATTTAAGCCATATTTCAGATATGTTTATCTTCTCATTTCGATCACTTCGAAATTCAGTGTGAGTCCTTTGAATTTCACAGCCGCCACAGTTGGTCAAACCAGCGATATACGATCCACTTGTCGAGTTAAACGGTGACCATTTCGCTGAGATTAATCCAATAGTTGGTCGGCTTGGTGCTAATGCAGGCAAAAGAACTGGGTCTAAGCAAAGCTGTTGACAGTCCGCTTGGTCTGATTTGTAATAAATTTTCTTAACGTCAACGTTTAAGTCGTTAGTGGGCATGGAATTGGGTGCTGCACAGTTTCTTTTGACAAATAGGAAATTTGTATTTTCACAGTTCTTATATTTTAATGTTAACAATTCGATTGCGTTGCGGCACATAAATGCATAATCCTGATGATTACCGCCGGCCGTTGATAAGGAAAAGTATAATGGAGACTCTATGTGCGGATAGGTTATGGTTGTTATTTCTGTTAGTTCCATGTTATTTTATACGAAATTCTGATGCAATTTTATCTACAAGATTAAAATTATTTAAATATTTACCTTTTTCGTCCGTGAAAGTTAACATATTTAAAATTTAGGAACAGGCTAATCGGTCAACAAAAAGTTAATATTTTTGCAATATTATATGGCTTCAGCTATTCGCCTGATTCTGAGGCTCTAGCTTGCGTCACAGGCTCAGGCGAGCCATATATTCGAAAATATTCACTTTTCGTTGACCGATTAGTCCTGTTCCTAAATTTTAAATTAAAATTACAAGATATATCTAAAAAATTATTTATAGTTATGAGGACGGTCGAGGGCAAAGAGAAGATCTTCCAAGTTCGAATTGGTCGAGATACGTTCTTCTAACTTTCATAATTATGTATCCAATAAATATATTTACCATTTAATAATAATAAGATAAGTGAATAATTAAATATTATAATAAACACTTCTGTGAAATTACAGGTCGATATACCATTGATACATTGCCAAAATGCCCAAAATTGCCGAATGCCCAAATATTTTGTAATTTGTAAGCGCGCAATGTTTATATATTCTAGTACCAGTGTTGCCAAAACCGATTTGATAAAAATGCCAGATTTAAACTTAAGAAATGCTAAAAAATATTACAAACAAATCTAAATAAAATGCTACATTTGACCATTTAAGGCAAAAATTCTAGGGTCAATAGTGCTTTTTCACCGTCACTCTTGCTGCTTGATGACGTACTAGAGTTGACTCGGCCTGGTACCGTTTTTTGAAATTTCGTATAGGAAAGTGTGGTTTTAATTAAATTAAAAAAGAATTTGCAGCCGAAATATATATTATAATTACGAATAATTTATAAAATTAAAATCAAGTTAATTAATTGAGTGGAAAAAGAGTTATTAATTATTGACTTGATTTAAATTTTATAAATTGGCTCTAGTTATAATTAATATCATAATCTAAAAATATTTAGTTACACAATGAAAGTGGCGACATCTTTGGGAAGCTAAATTAAACCTTGAATTTAGTATAGACAATTCAATGTTTAATTTAGCTTCCCAAAGATTTCGCCACCTCATTGCGTGACTATAATATTTTTAGATTATGTTAATATCTAACTAGCTCAATTTTATGTATATAGCTTGAAACCTTATTTATTTAATTAAAACCAGACTTTCCCATACATAATTTCTAAAAACAGTATCAGACTGAGTCGAGTTTTGTTTATCATCAAGCAGTAAAAAAGTCACATAAATGAATAAAATAATTTAAAAAATGCTATATTTTTAAATTTTTAATTAAAAGTAAAAGACTAACCCCGCTCTCACATTCAAAGTTTAGAGTCTTGTGTTTTCAGTTAACAGAAGTTTCATTATACTGAATTGCATATAAGCTCGCACAATCAACATTTTTCAGTCTTCGGTTAACAAAAATGTTGATTGTGCGAGCTTATATGCAATTCAGTATAATAAAACTTCTGTTAACTGAAAACATACAAGAATCAAAACTTTGAATGTGAGAGCGGGGTAATATAGGCGGCAAGCCAAACGAGCTTTTTGTTTAATACACATCTTTGATGGTTATATCAGGCTTATTTAAACCAACGTTAAAAAAATAAAAAAAATCTGGTAGATTTGTTTTTATTTATTGTAATTAAAATGTAAGATGTATCGGTAAAATTAGTCAGTTATTTTCGATTCAAGTTTCTGCAAAAAGTTTACAAAAAAATTTGTTTGTAAGGAAAAAACTCTGATTTTATAAGCAAAGTTCACTATAAACATTTTTTTTATATTGACTGACAGAAATTGTTTATTAAAACAGTTTCGTTCGGCTTGCCGCCTCATCATCATCGTGTCCTTTACTCCAAAGCGTGGGAGCATAGGGAAATCAATCAATGCCGCCTAGTTAAATCAAATATTTTTTACAGTTTTTAATTAAGATATAATATTGTTTTTTCTTCTAAAGAAATATTATAAAATTATATAGAAAGAATAAATTTATAGAAATATTTCTGTATATTTTTGTAAATGGTAAGTCTGGATGTTTCATAAAACTATCTAATTATAATCTTATCCATACTAATGTTAAATTTATTTGATAATTGTATATTTTTATTTCGTGACTAAACTTAAAAAACACCCAAAACCAAAAAAGGTGTCATTCAAGTTTAATTAAAAACAATTTAATATTAGACATATCGACACATGTTGGTTGCTATGTAAAATTAAATTTGATGGTGCAGACATACAAAATGCAGCGGAAAATAGCCTCGCCAATCATTATTATTTAAAAAATAAAAGTCGCAATTAATTTAGTACTGCCATATCCTCTGCCAAAAATTATAGCAAACCATATGTTTATTTTAGAGAAAAATTAACCTTATATGCTAATGTTATAAGATAATTTTTATCTTAAATACCACAAAAAATGTTGCTTCTTTTTTGCGGAGGATGGCAGAGTTAAACACGAAGAAACTGATTTGACATTTAATGAAAGAAAAAAATAGTAATATGTTTAAGGAGACTGGTCACAGTAGAAAAATTGACAGTAATTACTGCATCGGCTTCTGGTAATTTACATTGATATAGGAAACAAATTAACTGCGAATTATATTTCGTTAATTAAAATATAATATATACATGCGTTGCTGATATTTTTTGTCTATTTATTAAATCGTAAATCTATAAAATTGTTGCGTGTCAAGTAATTTATATATATATATATATTAAATGTTCCTAAAACTTATTGCATTCGAAAATTTAAAAAAAACAGTACACAAATTTAAAGTGAAAAACAAAAAAAAATTTATCAGTAGCCCAGAATTTAGGTCAACACTAGTTTATTTCCTCATTTCCTCAAAATTTGGTACATTAAAAAAATCAAGTTTATACATTTTGGTCAGTATTTACAAATATTTTAGTTTACAATTTTAGTATTAGTAGTATCGAGTGTGTATTCAATAAATTATTGATTTATTATTTTATTATTAACAATCTTGAGGCTTAATATTAAAAATACCATGAAATTTTGGCTGGCAAACTAAATTATTAATAAATAATTTAAATTTTTCTGAACAACAACACGTATTTTATATTATTATTGTAAATTTTTTCGACCGGTATAATGGAAATTTTCTAAATGATTTTCTCGAGCCAGCGAGAAAATCATTTAGAAAACACGTATTTTGTATGAAAATCAAAGCAGAAGAAAATATTTTTCAATCTGTCGATCATAGTGTGTGTATTGATAAAAAAATTCTAAATCTAGCATTTTAAATGGTAAATTGGCAACACTGGCCGGGCGCGCGATTTACATTTTAATATTTTATGACATTTCTGTGCAGCGCGCGCGTGCGGCGTACGACACGTGCGCGTGTTTATATTTTATTTTACGCAAAAAAATTGTTTTGTTTTGCTTCGCCAAAAAAGATTTTCCCAATTTTTCCCGAAAAAAATAATATGAAAATTAAAAATATCTACACATCCATTGGATGTAATCGTACGCCCGAATCGGCAGATTGGGGCGGTAAGGAGAATTTAATTTTATATGGGGCCAGTAATTCGGTGGCACTGTTTGATCCTAATGTAAGTAGTTATTGCTTTGATTCGTATAGGTTTAGTTAATTTATCGAATTTTCCTCATATTTTCTAGTACGAAGGGTCGTCAAGTAAAATAATTAAAACATTTGTTGGCCATACGGCAAGAGTGAATACAGTAAAATGGGTTGCAAACGACAGTGGTGATACGGTGGAATTCCTGTCTGGTTCAGATGACAACACTTGTATTCTGTGGGACATAACAGATTTGGATAGTCCAAAGACAACTACGCTGAGGGGTCACAGTGGTGGTGTGAGCGTGCTTGAATCGATCTATGTGGAGAATGTACTGACGATTGCAACAACCTCTAGTGATTCAACAATAAAATTCTGGCATCAAAATGAGAACCAAGAATTTGTTTGCTTTCAGACAATCTCTTTGGGAAATGGATTGTGTTTTGCCATCAGAATGTGTCGTCTGCCGAATACGGACTGTATTCTATTGGCCCTGGCCACAGACGATGATAAAATCCATTTATATGGAGACAAACTTGTGGACAATGAACGAGTGTTTCAAAAAGTCGAAACATTTGTCGGTCACGAAGATTGGGTACGTGGTCTGGATTTTGTTATAACTGACGATGATGAAATATTGCTGGCAAGTTCATCGCAAGATACATTTATTCGATTGTGGAAAATATCGCCTCGTGCTGAATTTAGCGAACCATTTAAGCAAGTGGCTGATCTGTTGCCAGACGAAGAGATCAAAATTGAAGAAAGAATATTTGCAGTTACGTCGAAAACAAATGAACAAAAACATCGCTTTGCCGTTTCATTGGAGTCTGTACTGTTGGGACATGATGGATGGGTTTACGGTGTGCACTGGAATAAACAGTCAGATGGTACGATTTCTCATCCTTATGAGATTGAATAGGGAATTATTTTTTTGTTAATCAGGTACACTTCAGCTTCTGTCCAGCTCCATTGACAAAACCCTTATAATATGGACACCCATTGAAAATGGTGTTTGGATGGAGCGAATACGTGTCGGAGACGTTGGTGGTAATTCATTGGGTTTTTTCGGTGGCAAATTCTCGGCAAATGGAAAGTCAATATTGGGCCATGGATATCATGGAAGCTTTCATATTTGGCATCAAAATGTGGATAAACCGAACTTATGGTTACCTGGTGTTGTGGTTGGTGGACATTTTGGAGACGTTCGAGATTTAGCATGGGATCCAAAGGGACAATATCTAATTACACTATCGGCCGATCAAACAACACGCATTCATGTTCCATGGATACGTTCGGCATCTGAAAATACGGTAAGAGTTGGCAATATTTGAAAAAGATTTTTAAGAATATTTTCCTAGACATGGCATGAATTGGCCCGTCCTCAAGTGCATGGTTATGATATGCAAACAATTGCCTTGTTGACCCGCTACCGTTTTGCAAGTGGAGCAGAAGAGAAAATTGTCCGAACGTTTCAGGCACCTGGTAATTTTGTCGAGAATTTCAGACGTATCGTTGCTATCGGCGATCAAGAGGATGATGAAGGCAAAGTTATACTGGAGTGTAGGTTTATTAGTTTTTTTCATTATTTTCAAATAGAAAATAGAAACAAGAACATTTATTTTTTTAGCAACCTCAAAGGGAGCTTCCGTGCCATCGCTTGGTTTGTCCAATAAAATTGTCTATGATGTGACGGAACAGGATGCGGCGGCAGCAAATCAGAAAAAACACATTAAAGATGAATATCCAGAAAACTATTTCGTTCCAGTCACATTAAATGGTTTGAGTTTTGTTTTAATTGTTTTTTCATCTTCTAATTATTATGATCGCCTTACAGCACCACCTCCAGAAGAAACTCTTATGCAAAATACTTTGTGGCCGGAAGTACAAAAATTGTACGGCCACGGATATGAAGTTTTTGCACTTTGTGCGACAAGTACCGGCTCAATTTTAGCTTCATCTTGTAAGGCTACGAATGCTGAACATGCACAGATCATTTTGTGGTAATCTTATTGTATGATCTCTCCTCTGCTAAATCTAAATTATATATTTGAACAGGAACACAACAACATGGAAACAAATTCAAAAACTTGAATCCCATTTACTCACAGTTACCCAAATGAAATTTTCTTTAGACGACAAATTTCTACTGTCCGTGTCACGGGATCGTCGATGGTCTCTGTTTGAACTATCGCCTGAATCGAACATTTACGAACTAATAGCAACAACCGATAAGAAAAATGGAATTCATGGACGTATCATATGGACATGTGATTGGTCGCATGATTCGAAATTCTTTGCAACAGGTTCTCGTGATGGGAAATGCGCTATTTGGGCGAGGGGTGAAGAGAAAACTCAGTCTACATTGGGTCAATATAAATCGGTAGATGTGTTGGAACTGAAAAATGATTCCATAACAGCGCTAGCATTCTTGCCAAGATTCTTTAAAAATGAGACAGATAATTATCTAATTGGCCTAGGATTAGAGTCTGGAATTATTCAGATTTATAATTTCTATAAAAATCAATGGACATGTTTAGCAACAATTGACAAATCGTAAGAATATTTAAATCTCTTAGAATTTTGACTAAATATCGCATTTTCAGATCTGCCCATCATTTGACAATTAAGAAAATTGCATTTAGACCTTGTGAAAGTCAGAAAATTACATTGGCCAGTTGTGGTGAAGATCATTTAGTGCGGTTGTATGCATTGGACTTGGAGTAAATTGGACTAGAAATAAAACAAATATTTTAACTATAAATTGTTTAACTTAAAATAAAATTAACATTTAAACATTTTAATTTGATGGTTCTTCTTCTTTTGTAGCCGTTTCCGGATCTTTTGTACCCGACTCCGGTTCAACATCTTTTGATTTTGCATGCATATCCAATAGAGTGCATAGATTCGTTTGATGGGATTGTAAATTGCTCACAATACTACTGGCCGCACTATTTAAAACTCCCACAAATTGCGCTCGAGCAACTGTAATATTTGGCAAAGCCGCAAAGTTGGTCAATTCTGTTTTACTCAACAAACGGTCCTCGATGATTCCGCCCAACAATATAAGTTGTGGTGATTTTTTAACTATTTTCAGAACTTGTGCAATTTTCGTTTCATCATCACCAAAGACAATACAATTTTTCGAGTAAAATAACGGCAATATAGATTCGTATTTTGTTCCGGTCACGGCTTTCTTGATGATGGACTTACTGTAGGCCTTTACGTGCATATTTTGCTTGAAAAATGCCACTCGAATTTTAAACATTTCCTCAGAGTTTATTGAGTTTATATGAAAGAACATTGTCATCTTTGAATGGCTCAGCCAATTGGTCACTTCTTTGGCAATAATCACCTCATATGGATGGTTTTCGACCACCTTCACTGTACCTCTTTTGTCCAACTTGGCCAATTGTGTTTGACGACATACTTCAGTTACGGTTGGTTCGGGAATTATAGGCTGTGTTACAGCATTGACTAGAGCCCGTTTATAATGAGGCTGTTGTGGACGTTGTATGTTAATTTTTCCCCTAAAACGCTTTAGCGTAAGCGAGGGCAGTGCACTTTGTAGCAGGAAAGCTAAAACAATTTTTAGGTTATAGATTTATTATATTAGTAAAAACTTCAAAATTGTAATATACCTTTTTGAATAAATGCACTCATAACTAGTAATTAAATGTAATCCTATTTATATTTTTATTATTTTATTTATTTTATATAATAAAAATAAAAAATCAAAACTCGCATAAAAATATTTTTGTCTGCGGCTGCACAATTTCGTTGGGTTTACAATAATAAATAAAAAGTTCGAGTTCCTATGCGATGTTTTTTAATGTAACAGTGCTGCTGCATAAGCTAAGAATAATTATTGTGGTGAAAAAAGTTGAATTATAATATCAAATTTTTAAGACAAAAAATATTTAAATAATGGTTTGAGCACAAAAAAAATAATTATTATAATTTATTATTATTATTATTTTGAAGTACTAAATTTCACAACACAGTCACAAAACAAAGTTAGGTTATAAGTCGTCCTATTTATTTTATAGTATGAATATCGCGCCGCGATTCGTTCTTTGACGTTTCAAAAATTTATCGCGCGCGATTTTTCACATAAACTAATATATTTGAATTAATTGAATGAATCTTAAAATTGTAATAATATAAAAATAGATTCTTGAATTAATTACGATTATTTTACGTATAATAAAATTATTATCATACGATTAAAACATAAGAAATATGTTAAAATAAAAATAAATCGTGCGCGATTTTTTATAGTATGAAGTCGTTCTGATGTGCGCAAACCATTATACTTTAACCTTGGACCCGTCTATGCCCATGACTTGATTTATATTGCTCTAAAACGTTGCTAAAAATATATTTTTCTTCAAGATTTTAGAACATAGAACAAATTGAATTAAAAATAAGATTGAGAAAGGATTTGTGGTTAACTGAATTCTGTTACAAAGTTTTTACACGTTTATCGTCCATCTGGGCATGGAGATCCCATAAGCTATATTTTGTATGTAATTTGTATGGCAGTTGTAATTTTGTTTTGTCGGTTTTATTGTTTCTCCCTAAAATAACGGAATTTTTGTTCGACTGCATGTTCGTATCATTTTAGTTGTTATATTTGATATTTTCTCTTTGTATAGATCTTTGATATGATCGTCAATAAAAACCATGATATCAGATAGAAAAGCTAAGAATTACACCATGCCGGAGGTTTGGCGCCTATATACCATTTTTTTCTTCTTGTAAACAATGCTTCAAAAATATGTATATAAGTTTTTCATCAGTAATATAGACGAATCTTCTGTTAAATTATATTAATTTTAAGATTTTTAATAAATTATTTCACAAATAATGTAATATTTAAAAAAGGGTGGTTCTAATGTAAAAAATTATAACACTAAAGAACATCATCTAAAAGAGCTGAAAAAGTACGGAAAAAGTCCTGAATATCGCAATCCTTTCAGGTATTTTTCTGTCCTTTTCAGTTCTTTGCAATTAAATAAGTACATTTTTTTTCATCAAGAAATAAAAGAAAGAGATAGCTTTATAGCAAAAAGTCTAAGTGCGAAGATATTTTCTTCTGAACGACGACTTTTTTTGGAAGGACGACTTTTTTCCCCTCAATAGACTTTCATTTTTCAAGTCTTTCTATTGTTTCATTCGAGTGAACAGTGTACACATCTTATATTCTCTATCTCATTCTTTTTTTTCTTGATATCTTGAAAAAGTAACGTCTAACTCCTACTTTAACTCCAACTTTAAAATATCATAGGAAAAAAACATTTATACGGTTTCTCAAGAAGAATTTAAAGAAGCTTACATGTGAATTTAGGAATGAACGAATATTCTAATCAAACAATTAAGAAATTTTGGAAAGTGATTTATTTGATACATTGAAATAACTCGAAAATTTTGTTAGGAAATGTTTTTGAATTGTATAATAATATAACATACTTTTTCCAGTTTTAAAATTTCATATAAAAACACATTTTTACACAATATTAAGTGCCGCTCTACCGTAAGGAAGATGTCCATCTTTTTCGGTGCCTGCAGTGTGAACTTGTAAATTGAAGGGCTACGTATGTATGTATGAATTCGAAGATTTATAAATCGAATGAATGAAATGATGTATATACATACGATTTCTAAAGTAACAAATCTTCTAGATATTCATCAAATTCTTCTTCTCGATTTTTTTCCTCATGACTTGGTGCTTTATTCCAACACTCCGTTTCCGATTGTTGTTTCTTATCCTCAGATTTACTTGCTGTAATACAATCTGCACCTTCTTCTTCAGATGCATCAGATGATTGACTATGTTCTTGTAAAGATTGGTTAGATGACGTTGATTGACCAGAAGTTGTGTTTGTTTCCTTATTACGAATCGATTTTTTATCATTTTTAGATTTTTTACGTTTGGTTTTTCTAAAACGTTTCACTTCTCGTTTCACAGAATGATAATTTAATTTTCTCGAACATGAAAGACAAAGACCTAAAAATACAAGTTATAGGACACAGCAAGGCAAGATTAACATTCTGAAAATAAACTTACGAACTTTAATCAATGCATTTTTTCGTTCACCATGTTCTTGATAACCAAAATTTACTTCCCAACTTTTCAGTTCATTTTCATCCGAACATATTTTATTACCACAGATAAATTGTCCCTTACCACTAATCACTTCTGCCTCGATTCGCCACCTTAACGCTACCTTTTTTGTTTGGAAAAATAATTTATGTTAATATACTCAGTTCATCACAATTCTTTATCTTGGAATAACTTGGAAATTACCTTATTTTCTTTGTACCTTCCTAAATCGCATATGCAATATTCTTTAAATAATTTATCATAATATTTTCTGGCCAATTGTTTTTCCCAAGAAGCATCCGCTAGTCCGTCATCATTATCGTCCCAAAGAAACCGATGGTTTTCTCTAATCACATCTAAATCGCATTTATCTTTGGAGGTGTCCCGTTTAAATATCGTACTAGTATCACCAGGTTTCTTAAGCATATATTCATTTATAAGCCTCTTATGAATTTCAAAGGGATTCAAATTATTAAATCGGGACATTTTTCTGTATTTATATGAATTACACTCGTTTCCACGTTCAAAACAAAGTCCACAAAATTTTTAGAAAATATAAATATCGTCTGGTTTGCACTCTGCAGCTCGACGCTCGTCCGGAATCTTTCTTTCAATTGTATTTAATGTTCAACCCTAGATGGAGCTTTGAAATTGTTGGTTGAGTACATTTTATGATAAAACTAATTGGCGCAATATTTAAAATTGCAAGTGTTTATTTTTTGTGAAACCGATATAAATACCTTTAAATTAAATTTTCGTTTTTCCGACAGTTTTTTACATATATATAGAATGTTTAATTGGTATTTATTCCTGGATGGTACAAAAATGGTACTATCAAAACGTACGAGAGTATAAAAAGTTTTTAGTGATCCCATACTCTTTGATTGCATTTAGTTAGGGACTATAGGTAAAAGGGAAGGGCTCCCATACGATTTTTTTTTTTGCTAAAAGTGGCAGAAAAATATGAGCATATAGAGAAAGTTTTTCCTGGTAAACGGGTTTGGCTCAATTTTGTTGGGGGTACATTTTTGCTAGTCGTATACTCTGGGGTTGCATTTGGGGTCTTTAGGTCAAAGGGGCGAGTGGGTGCCCCAATACGATTTTTTTGTAATAATGGACAAAAATATGAGCAATGAACATATTGAGAAGGTGTTTTACCAGTAGACACCTTCTGAGTGATCTTTTACTCTGGAATTGAATTTATAGAGTCTTTAGGTCGAAGGTTAATAGAAGTTCCTATAGGTGTGGATTTTTTTAAGATGCCTCTATACTCTGGAATTTTACTTGGGGTCTCTAGTTTAAAGACGATTTTTTTGTTGTTGTAAATATCTATTAGCTTATAATTTTTGGTCAACCATGTGAACTAATAGAGAAAATGTTAGTTTGTGTCAGTTTTCAAATGTTAACAGATGTAAAAGCAGTACTAAATATACAAATTCTTTAAACTAGAGACCCCAAGTAAAATTCCAGAGTATAGAGGCATCTTAAAAAAAATCCACACCAAAATCCGTAAAACTGTTTAAATTATCATATTTTATTGTAAAATAATCGTATAAGAACTTCTATTAACCTTCGACCTAAAGACTCTATAATTTCAATTCCAGAGTAAAAGATCACTAAAAACTCATCACCCTCGCCAAAATTTGGTCAAATCCGTCTACTGGTAAAACACTTTCTCTAACTATATGCTCATTGCTCATATTTTTTGTGGGTAATGTTTACTTTACCGGCAACATCACTGGAAAAATGAAGAGGGTCCCATCAACATTTTTTGTTCTATATTTAAGGATGCAAAAATCCCCTTAAGGGAGGGGAGGGTTCAAAGTTTGTATGGAAAAATTACAAGAATGTCATATATTTTGATGATATTCCCACCAGACATACGGATATTCTGTTTTATTTAATGGGAAAATTTAATAAATGAAGGAGAAACTGTTTAAATTTTCTCTATAACATGAAGATTAATCCATTTTTATATGGATGGCGGGGCATCAGATAACGTGATGCTGTTAAGAGCGTTTACTTTAAGAAGAAAAGTCGCAAAAAATAGCGTATCCATTGTACGAAGAAAAAAAACGACAAGCCCAGACAAAAACGGACATCGAGGATTTATATGTGAATGACTGTATATAGCGATCTTTTACGTTTTAATAAAAGATATGCATATAATTTGTATCGCCAAAATATAGGCAATTTTATCAGCGCATTTGTTCTGTAGCTCAACTAACTGTACCCGCTTCAATGAAGAGTGTATGGAAATTCGAGCAGAACAACGGCAGAAAAAGGAACAAAACGTCTTCTATAAGTCTATTTACTATTACTATATACCTATAGCGAGTCCATACAATATCCTGTCTTGCGGGGATTATTTATTCAAATGATAATCGGCCTACAAAACAATAAAATAATTAAAAATTACAATTTTCTTTATTAGGAACATTAGTCGATATTAGATATATAATTTTTTTATTTCATACATTTTTTATTCGCTTATATGGTTTATATATAGGATCGTATATATATAAATATCAATCCTCAATCCGCAGTCCTTTCTTTAGTTTTATTTTCCTTAATTTTAAATTGACTTTTATAACGTTTACTACGCGCAACGCGTTTATTTTTGTTAATTTGTTTCTTTTAGAAGTTTGGTTTAATTTTTCCGTTAATTGGCTATAAATTTTCTCTTTTCGACTTTTCACATTTATAAATTATTTTCATTTTGGTTTAACATTTGCTTAATTACATCACTATCCAAATCCATAAATCGTTTTAAACGTGATCCATTGTATGGCGCATCACTACCTGGCGGATACATTCTCATCTACAAAAAAAAAAGGAATTCGAAGACATTTAATAAAAAATATTTAAATTATATATACAATTTCCTATATATAGAAAATAAATTATTTGATAAAATTACCTGTAAATAGCGCATTTAAAGCTTGATTTTTCGCTTGGATAATTTTATTTTTATTTTTTTTTGTCAAATGAAAATGAAAAAATTAAAGTCTGTCCTAAATGGTCATTTTATAAAAAAGTAAAATATTGGTCGATAGAATATAATATATAGACAATACAAAGAAAATTGATTACCACATTCATAATATAAAAAAAATAGGTCTACATATTTTCAATGAGCATAATACACAAATTAAAAAGATATTAAAAAACATTAAATACAAAATAGGTCTACTGCACTCTACATTTTAAACGAGCAAAACAAAAATTAAAAAGATATAAAAATCTACGAAACAAATTTAAAATAATGAAGTAATTAGAAGTAGTTAATTGATTTTTTTTTTTCAAATAAATATATATGATATATTATAGAGACAGTAAAATAATTATATATTCTTGCCATTACTTTATATTTATTATGTTTAACCCTAGGATTCTCAACTAGGTCCAGCCAGATCTTTAGCATATAAAAATCTGTCTAAATTTTTTTGGTGCGGTTTAGAGCCAAACCCGTCCATGACTTCCTCAAAGTAGATATGCCGTACGCAATGAGCACGAAAACAGATTGTTTTCGTGTTTGGTTCATACTTTTTTTCAGTCGACAACCGAAAATTCCCGAAAAATTTTTATAGGTCTGCGCAGACCTATATAGATTTTATATGCTTGTTTGGATTAAAAACTAATTTTTACATGGTACACACAGTAAGTATAGCATCGACGTTCGAACAAAAAAGATCTATAATCACGCTAACCTGCCTGTCATTCCATACAAAATATATATATATATATATATAGGTCTGCACGGACCCAAAAAAAAGTTAGCGCCAAAAAATGCCTGAACATCCTAGGGTTAAACAATAATTAATGGTAGATACATATATTACTTAAGGACCGTTGGCGGCAGGCGACCGTCCAGAGAAATGCCGGATCCTGCAGAATGAAGACTGTAAACATTACAGGCCGTTATAAATATATCTGTGTGTAATGTACAGGTAAAAACCTGCTCAGGCATCCAGACAAATCAGATTTTTTACATTAAAAGCGAAATTTCTATTAAAATAGTATACGTAAAATATATCAAAGGGTTAATTCAATTTTTTCATGTCAGGATTGAAACGATTCGCAAACGATCAAAATTTCGTCAATTTTTTTAATATACTTGAGTAGAAATTAATGTGATTTAAAAAATTGAAATATATAAAAATAAATTAATATAGCAGTGGCGTAACTCTCGTCGCGTCGGAATTAGAGCTTTGATCATCCAGCTATCGACAGCTCCAAAGCATTATCATAGAAAAATTACATAAGAACTGCCGATAGGCATAAAATACAGGTAAAAAGTTGTCCTTCGTAAATTAAAGTTCAGTGACGCAAAAAAACCGTCATTTCAAATTTTAATATGATATGTAAGGCGGCGAAATGGGTTGAAAAAAATTACAACAACAAAATTCGCCGTCTCCCCGCGGGAGATATTTGGCGAAAAAATATATTTGGCATAGTCGTTCGCCGCGTACATGTCAAAAAAAGTTTTTGCGCATGCGTTGTATGTCCAAAATAGGTTTTGCTATGGCATTATGGTCTATCTACACTTTTTTGTCAAATCAGTGTTTTTCCATATACCAGTAGTTATTCTAGTTTTGCACAATTTGTGATTGCCGATTAAGTCAAAAACAGTTGGCATTTGGCAACTTTAGAAAAATAAATTATTTGCCTTGCATAATAATAATAATTGTAAATAGACGTTTGCAGTATTGTGTAGTGGCTGTAAATAAATGATTTTTTGCGCTTCCTGTAAAATTTTTAAAAGTGTACTTTGGAGCTGATAAAGGATCAAGTTTGATAATAATATATAATTTTTTTTTGTAATTGGAAAAAAAAGTCTAAAACATATACCTACAGATTGAAAAGAAACACAAAACTATATAATATAACAATAAAATAAACATAAATTGCTAAGATAAATGCATTAAAAATATAATTAAATTCTATAGTTATTAATGGTGCAGCTAATTAATAAATTATTATTATTTACTATTTATTAAGATAAGCAGATGTGCGTGCAGGGTAATTTATTTTTATAATTATATATTGTTAATTTGTTAAATAATAATAAAAATATATCAAGGAATTTCATGCTATTATTTACGATTTAAAAACTATGATTAAGTATTGCATTTAAATATAATAAATCAAAGGGAAAATCAAATAGTAGAAGTAAAAAAGGAAAACAATAAGAAATAGAAGAGTCTAATATAGAAGAATAAAGAAATGTTTAGAAATGTGTAGCAACTAAAAAGAAAATCTATAATCAGATAGAAAAGAAAATCGGAAAATTATATGTAACGTATAGTGAAATGTATAGAAAGCTTTGTAAAGAATGTATGTTATGGTCTGTGTCTTTGTCATATCGTTTCTTCCAAATAATTATTATGCGTTGTTAAGGTATTTTTAATTAATTGTAAAATATTAAAAAAAATTATTTATTGAAGGTTGTGGGTGGTTGGTGGTGGTGGTGGTGGTGGTTGCGATATATTATTTATGTATAAAATGTAGTAGATGCGAGTTAAATATATGTGTTTTTTTAAATATATTTTATTTATTCATTTCTCTCCTCTTTGGCGAATCTTTTCTGTAAAAAAATAAATTAAAACCATAATCCAATTGTTTACAAAAATAATTAAATAATAAATGTTAAAACTATTTGTTTTATATAATTAATTATTGCTATTTATTATGACCATGATACAGATTTAGTAAAATTGTAATATTTTTCAAAAAATTCAGATCATAAGTATATACTGGATATATCGCTACTTCCATGCAATAACATCATAACTCGAAATACGAAACTTTTCAGGGGAGCAATTTTAAGTTTTTCGTTCTTTTGAATCTTTCGCATTTAAAAACTAAACGACATAATTCAATGCGGTTTTTTCCAAAATATATTTTTTTATGTTCACAATAATTAGAAAAATTATATTTTGAATAAAGATAAAATGTTTTAACTTAATATTGTCGAATTTTTCGAATACCGAAAACACATACTTTTTGATACCATTTCGTAAATTTTAAAGATACAAGTCTATAAAATGTTGACAGGATATGTAGATTTTTTCAGAGAACAACCCTGTATCAATCACTCATTTTCCACATAACTCGAGTTTGATGTTATTAGTTGGAAGTAACGATATATTATATATGAAAATAGTAAAACCATTTTTTTACTATTTTCCTTGTCACTAACTCCATAATATACCTTATGTATGATCTGGATTTTTTTTGTAAATAAAACAAACCTTGATTTTTTTGTATTTACATTTGAGAGCGCAAATAAGACTTACCATTATTCGATATTTTTCCTTGCATGCATACGATGTTTCATCAACATCTTGATAACAGTCGGATTTATAATCTTCCGGTAATGGTTTTCCCTCAAATTCACACAATTTATGTAATGGTTTTGATCTGAAATTAGTGAAATTTTTTAAAAGGTTCCTTAGCCAGGAAGAATTTCATCTTAGGAAATTTCTTCTAAAAACTAAAATCAACAGATATTTTTATTTTCAATAAAAACTTATTTAATTATTATTAAAAATTTGACGTTTCGTCCAGTATTATGGACATCATCGAAAATACTCTAGAAATATACAAAAACGTTATAAAACTTATGTACGCCCACTAACAAGATAAAAACACAATTGTTACTTACAATAATTAATTAATTATTATTATTGTAAGTAACAATTGTATTTTTATCTTGTTAGTGCGTACATAAATAGGCTTTTGTAAGCTATACAACATTGTCAAAAAAATTCTATATTTTAAACTTTAAGAGGGAAAAAATCGTGCCCCTTGGCCAAAAATTTGCGATCACCAGATGGAACTTTTCATATGACCAAAACCCCCACCCGCAGACAAAATCCTGGCTACGGCCCTGTCACAACTCACATATATGTACATACCTTACGATAAGCTTATCAAAACCGGATGGTTTTTGTGTGGGACAATAAAATACATCGGGCGTATTTTTGTCGAAAACAATTGACTTTCTCATCATATTATCTTTTGCGATCACCGTTTTTTCTTTGGCCAGTGTTGAGCTAATGATCATCATAAGGATGATGCAACAAGTTATGGCAATCGAATTTTGTCGATTCATTTTGTCTAGAAATTAATTAATATTTATTTATTACTTATTACAAATTTTTATATTATATTATTATTATATAGAAAAAATAAACTTAGAATGGCCTTCCATATTTTATATAACTAACTATATACACAATTTAATTTTTTTTATACCAACAGTTATAACGAAGCACTTTCTCTAATAAAAAAAATAGTTATATGGTTTTTAATTACCGTCTTATTATATATTATATTTAATTATTATTATTATTAAGCAAAAAAAATTAAGGCTCTATAACATAGACAGGTGGCGATTAACGGTGGGTACCGGAACTACTAGTACAAATAATGTAAAAAAAG
>JANSTW010063344.1:0-11024 GCA_027564275.1 Diadocidia ferruginosa
GGCTCAACCGGGATTTGAACCCGGGACCTCTCGCACCCAAAGCGAGAATCATACCCCTAGACCATTGAGCCGCTTGTACGATAAACTATCATCAATTTTCCAAAAATCTCTTTGATGACCTACATTTACTTTGCTTTGATCATAATGAAGATGATATGTTGTCGCATTTAGTTATTATTATTAAATAGTTATACCTTTTATTCGCAGACGCATATAACACCTGAAATATATTTTTAATTATTATTTTGATCAGCATAACGAAGGGCGTTTTCGTCATTTTATATTTTGATATATTTTAACATATTTAGAGAAATGCAAATAATATTCATATAGTGACACCGAATCGAAATCAAAATCTAAACAAAACAAAAATTCATATTTTTTGGTAAATTCAATACAACGAAAAGGAAGTTATGCTATTTTTGGTATTTGAATAATTTTAAGAAACGCGCTTTTTATTTTATAGTAATAGTAATTTATTTATAATATTCTCCGTTATTTTAAATATATAAGAATAAAATTAGATATTACACTATTTGAAAGAAACGAAGAATCCTTATTAGGAAACTTGTTAGTTATAAATCCAAAAATTATCATAATAATATGGAATTTAAATATTTGTTACTTTACACAAAACTATAAATTCTATAGAAATTTATAAAAAAAACAAGTTTCTGGTTGTTGTTGGAAAAAATATAGGAAACAAAATTTACATAATTCAAATTTTATTAATAAATTTGGTTTTAGCTTAAAGTTAAAAAGCTGTGTTCTCATATTCAAATTATATTTCAAGATACAACTTAAATTAACCCATTAAGAACCTAGCAGAGTTGGACAAATCGAAGATCAATGTATGGGATTTCAAAATTTTAAAACTATTTTTGTTTAATTGAATTAGATTTCAAAAGGAAAAAAGGACGTATTCATTCAAATTAAATTAAAAATATTTGCTGTTCCGTAATGGGTTAAAACTTCTTAAAGAATCGAATTAATAGAAATATCATGAGGATTATTTTTAATATATAATTGAAATAAACTGTCCTATATTTTGGACATAGTTTGAAAAGTTTTAAAAAAAATCATATTATGGAGTTTGTATGAAAATAATATGTTACATTACAAGGTTTTATGATTCCCTGATACAGAAAAACCACCTACAAAGAAAATAAAAAGTGTACATCTGTCCGTCTGTATGAAGGTACTCCAAATATCAGTCACAATATTTCCTTAACTCTGTGATTTCATTTGGTTCTATTTTTTTTAAATGGATGAAAAATTAAAAAAAAAAAACATAACCAGGATCTGTCTCGTAACTCGTTCCTTTCAGAATTTGGATTTTTCACTTTAGAATTTGGGTTACCCTAAAATTTAGCAATTTAACAACCATCATATGTACGGTTTTGATTAAATTTGTGGTTCTACACTCTGGAATTACATTTAAAGACGGTCTTTCTTATACAACTTTTTTTTACCAGATTTTATGGTTTCGCAATTCAAAAGTTCGAAGATACAAGGCTGTTAAATTATAGAAAAATGTTAATGTAATGAAAAACTCACAACTGGTAGACGAATGTTGACAACTTTTAGTAAGAGTGAGTTTTTATAGCATATCTTGGGCCTCTCTCTGGCAGGGACGGTTTCACAAAACCAAAACCAGAAAAAAATACAGAAACATAATCAATACCAAAAACCGTACTGTGACCTTTGGGTAGAATTCTACCCATAGCACTTTTATTTTTGTAAATATCTCGGGGAAAATATTTTCTTTTCGGATTTGGATGTAAATTTGTCAGTTTGTTGATTATTCACCTCTAAATCGCTCAGTTCGTTTGCTTTAAATTGAATAACACTTTTTATACAAAATCAGTTTGCATTTTTTATGGATAGAATTCTACCCATGAAAGGTTCATATAGATTTACACTTCATATGACATTTTTAAGATTACACCTAATAGTACATATAATTGAAACCGAAAATACTTGTGTATAAAAAAAGAATAGCTAGACCAACATTCTTGATCGGCGAGAAGCATACATACTACTGAAGCAGGTGATGACAATTTGTAGCGGAAGGAATAACAAATAACACAAGTCAAATGAACTCAAAAAATGGTCGTCAGAAATCTGAGAATATTATCAAATTACACCTAGAAATTACACCATACGAAGTTTCTCGGATAAATAATATCAAGGACACATTTGTGCTATCCTGTACACTGCTTTTTCTGCGTTGAATTTGCTCCTGGTTGTTTGTCCGGGTAGAGTTGAATTCTATACACCCAAATGCTTTATACTTACCGGAAACTAACTCTGAGACTTAAAACATGATACATGAAAAAAAAAATCAGTATCCAATTCGATATATTTGTCTGGATACTTTGATTTGCTAAATAAATTTGATAATTCTCTTGACTTCAAAGTATCCATGACATCAAATTTTACGCAGATCTTTTTCTTGCATGTATAAGTGTTCTAATTCTCAATAGCTTTCTCTAGTACGTAAAAAAACTACTTTGTATGATAAACTCAACCATTTATGGTGGATTCTAAAAACATGCTATTTATCTGTACATTTTAACTTTATCTGGGCAAAAAATTGGGAGCAAATGCACATTAAAAACAGCTGTACTTCATCTGATCGATGATTTGAAGAGTTATAAAATCATAAAATACATTTTCTGTGTTTTATATGAGCCTATTCCGAAAATGTTCCACATCAGAGCGAACCGTACGCAAGAATCATCTCGCCAGAACTATTGATATTGGCAGAAAATATAATTCTATCAATCTAATCTCGGTTTCAAAATTTTATATACGAATAAAAAAAATACAATCTTCTGTATTTCATCAGTTTGAAGTTAGTTATCAGCATAAACTACTCATGGGTAGAATTCTACCCATAATGATATAAACTCAATTTTTCTGAGGTCACAATACGGTTAAAAATAAAAACCAAAATCTTACAATCCGAAAAACCAAAACTAATTATTTATCGGAAAAACCAAAAACCAAACTAACTTCATTTTCAAAATGCGGTTTCCGTCTCTGATCTCCGGTCAAGATGTCTTGATTCAGAAAAACTAAAAAAATTACCGTCCGTTCGTCCCTACAAATTTCTGGTATCAAAAAAGTTTTTCTTTAAGTCGACGGAATTGGTAAATTTTTGGTGATTTTTTAGTGTTTTCATACTCTGGGATTGCAATGTTTGATAAATATGAGCATATACAGAGACAGTTCAACAGTACTAGATGAACTTGTCTAAATGTTGGTTAGTACATGAGTTTATGATAGTCTATAGGGGACAGTAGGGTGTAAATACAGTATAAATACAGTAGCGAACCTCTCCAAAGGTGGAGAGCCGTTAAGCTGTATTTATACGAAGGGCGAAGCCCAAAGTGTAAAACCAGCTTCAATTGACCGGGGACACTAAAGGTTTGCCCCCAGAGTTTGGCCAAAATTTCTGAAAAATTGATTTTTTGGAAGGTTTCAGGGGAGGAGTAAGAGGTATATGGTATTAAATACAAGGTATTATAAATACTTAAAAAAGTTGAGACATAATATGTTTTTTCACATATTTATGCGTAGGGATGAGCGGGGTCGGGGTAAAAAATATTGGTGGGTGTAAAATGAAAGGTGGACACTTGAAGTAGTTAGCCATACAAGTTTTAGAGTATACAAAAAATCAAACGTAAAACATAAAAGGAGAGGGGGCCTAGAAGGATTTAAAATTCGAAGTATTTCTGAAATTTCATTTTTCTATGATGAATGAAATAATTTTTGTTTCTGAAGTTAGGGTGTACCCCACATTATAGGGGCGGGGTCAGAGAAACAAAAATCTAAAATTACGGCTATTGTACATTTTTAATGTTCTTTCCTTTTATTTTGTTAAAATACACAAGCCTTCT
Source organism: Diadocidia ferruginosa (assembly GCA_027564275.1). Taxonomy (NCBI): domain Eukaryota; kingdom Metazoa; phylum Arthropoda; class Insecta; order Diptera; family Diadocidiidae; genus Diadocidia; species Diadocidia ferruginosa. The sequence continues at coordinate 3,906 of JANSTW010063344.1, forward strand.
CAAGTATTTTTAAAAGAATAAATTATAGTGATACCCTAAAATTATAAAGAACTAACAGGGACCGAGAAAAAAAATTTAAAAAGGCTTATGCACATTTTTATTCATTATAAATTTTTCACTCACCAATATTTTTTAAACCGACCCCGCCCACCCCTATGCATAAATATACGGCAGTAGCACATTAAACTACATAACCTCAAATATTATATGAAAAAATTATTGGTGTATTGTTTACATTAAAAAAAATACATTTTTTTCTATAAATTTGTTGTATCCTCTATTTTACAATTGGAAATCTATTAAATTGAATATCCTTATGTTTAGTTAATAATTTTTGCAATTCTGTACAATACACTTCGTACTGTAAAATGAAAAAAATACACCAAAACTGTTATTTTGTGATGTCAGAAATTTGAAATCGTCAGCTGCTACTGTTGTATATATGAAAAAACAGATTTTTGTCCCTCCTACCTACATGAAGTGTTGGATTTCTCCCAACTTTTTTTCCTCTTGATATCAATAAATTTATAGTAAATTAAAGAATTCAATTGCTTTACTTTGAATAAATCCCTCTATGGAAGTCATGGAAGTCAGTATGACAAATATTTTTCAAGTGATTACGCCCTCGGTATATTATGTACTGTATCTAAGTGTAACATTCTGTCACAAAAAAATACTTGAAGAAGTATAGCAACTATTATAAATTTGTGCATTTTGTATTATTGTTTAATTTGCCTAAACCTTCCACCGAATCATACAATTAAATTTAAATGCACTAATAATTTACATAAATGATATCTCATATTAAATTATAAACAGAGAATGCCACCAACTACATGTTAACATTACCATAAAAATATCAATTACATCTTCGCTTAATAAATGTATAATGGAAAAACTGAAACTACAATCCCATTTTCATTAAAAAAAATCTCATATTTTCTCATCAAGAAAAGAAATAATTTACAACAAGTTTATAAAACACACTCGAGTATCTCCAACTCCAAATACAAAACATCTGTTCAATGATATTGTTAGCCGAGATATTTGTATTAACGAATTGTGCAAAAATAAAAGAAGCAAAAGAAACAACTTTTTTTTATTTAAAAATAAACTTTGCTGATATAGAAAAAATAAATTGAAATTTATAGACGTCGCACGTTTGTTAATAACGCAAATATTTAAAAAAAAAGATAAATAAAGATTTTATGATAATTTGGTTTTAAATAGATAACACTATTGTATAGCAGCGACAACAATGGACTTATTATTATGATTGTTGAAGTAATAAAACGCGCGCATTTGATGAATTATCTGTGTGAATGCAAAACTTTCACATTTTGCATGACAATATTACGCGGTCGTATAATTGAGGTGTTAATTGGGAAATTTTCGAGGGGGTTATCACCTTTTGTAAGTCTTGGTACATCTTTTTGGAAGTCTTGGAAGTCTTTTGGATGTCTTGGTAGTCTTGAAAGTCTTTTGGAAGTCGTCTTTTGGAAGATTTAAAGCCTTTTAGAAGCCTTGGTAGTCTTTTGGAAGTCTTAGAAGTCTTGAAAGTTTTGGAAGTCTTAGAAGTCTTAAAAAAATTGGAAGTCTTGGAAGTCTTTTGGAACTCTTGGAAGTCTTATAGAAGTCTTGGAAGTAAAGTCTTGAAAGTCTTTTGGAAGATTCGAAAGCTTTTTGGAAGTCTTTTGGAGGTCTTGGGAGTTTTTGCAAGTCTTTTGGAAGATTCGAAAGCTTTTTGGAAGTCTTTTGGAGGTCTTGGGAGTTTTGGCAAGTCTTTTGGAACTCTTTGAGTCTTATAGAAGTCTTGGAAGTCAAGTCTTGAAAGTCTTTTGGAAGATTCTGCAGCTTTTTGAAAGTTTTGCAAGTCTTTTGGAAGTCGTCTTTTGGAAGATTTGGAAGTATTTTGGAAGTTTTGAAAGTCTTTAGAAGCTTTGGAATTCTTTTGGAAGTCTTTGAAGTCTTAGAAGTCTTGAAAGTTTTGGAAGTCTTCGATGTCTTTTGAAAAATTTAGAAGTCTTGGAAGTGTTTTGGAAGTCTTAGAAGTATCATGAAAGTCTTGGAAGTCTTTTGAAAGTATTGGAAGTCTTTTTGAGGTCTTGAAAGTTATTGCAAATCTTTTGGGGAACTCTTGCAAGTCTTATAAAAGTCTTGGAAGTCAAGTCTTGAAAGTCTTTTGGAAGAATCGGAAGTAAGACTTTTGGAGGTCTTGGAAGTTTTTGCAAGTCTTTTGGAACTCTTGCAAATCTTATAGAAGTGTTGAAGTCTTGAAGAAGATTCGGAAGCTTTTTGGAAGTTTTGGAAGTCTTAGTCTTGAAAGTTTTGGAAGTCTTTTGGAAAATTTAGAAGTGTCTTGGAAGTATTATGAAAGTCTTAAAAGTCTTTTGAAAGTCTTTTGGAGGTTCTTGGAAGTCTTATAGAAGCCTTGGAAGTCTTTTAAGTCTTAGAAGTCTTTTGAAAGTTTTGGAAGTCGTGGAAGTGTTTTGGAAGTCTTAGAAGTCTGGAAAGTTTGAAAGTCTTTTGCAAAATTTAAAAGTCTTGGAAGTGTTTTGGAAGTCTTGGAAGTATTATGAAAGTCTTGGAAGTCTTTTGAGTCTTGGAAGACTTTTGGAAATCTTGGAAGTCTTTTTAAAATGAAAGTCTGTCGGACAACATTTTTTCAGGTGGTTGACCCCTCTGTAATTTTATTGTACTGGTTTTTACCAAAGAATTATTTTTGTTTTTAAAAGAATTTTTGAAAAACAACTTTCTACTTACCCATCCTTTGTCTTTGAGTACAAAAGCTAAGACGCCAGCGCTCATTTCTAATAATAATAGTACAGCTAAGAACACAGAATACTGAAAAAAAAATTATTAAGGATCTTTGCAAAATTTATGCGTACATTTTACTTACAGCAGCTAATAGACATGTATTTTCACGAAGTGCTCCAACACATCCCGTAAATCCTATGATAAATGTAACGGCTCCGCTACAGATTAATATAAAAGCTGGATCCAGGGCGATTGTCGTAAATTTGGCTAAATTATTAAACATGTCCTTTTCGCTCCATGCCCAAACACCTACGGCCATAATGCACAGGCCAAGCAACTGAAAGTGAAAATCGTTAATTAGAATTTACAAAAAAACATGTTCAGCAAGGTTGTTGACAAACAATTTAGATTTTATTTTTTCAATTTAGGTCATAGAACTCGGAAAGTGTATAGCGTTGTTCAAGCATGACAAATTCGCATATATTAAATTTACTGAGTCATTATTCACAAGTGTGTGCGGTTCATAAGAATGGGTACATTTTGTTGCGCTAGCTAACCACCCACCCACCACAGACTCTTGACCATTGGCGAAATATATTGAAAATCCAAACTTACCCAAAATAAAACATTTACACTAAAGATCACATATTTAAGACAACAACTAACTTCACTAGTATCTCGACGATACTTCCTTATAGGCATTTTATAGCAATTCTAGTTATTTTATTTCTACGTCTTCTGTACTCATCCATTTACACAAAAATATTGTTGCAAATTGACTCTGGCTGGCTTTGAACGAAAAAAAAATTGTTTTGATTTTTTTCTCCTCCGTACGATCTGCAGAAATGTGACGCTTTTTAATGAAAACTTAAAGAAAATCGGTAAATTTAACTAAAATTACAACAAATACTAAATCATTCTATCTGGAAGAGATGATTTATTCAAGAAATTTACGTAAATTGTACATTTTTCCAATGTTTTTAGATCACAAATTGCTGCAGCAACAGACCGTACGAGAAGCAAACACACACCGAACGGCAGCCATTAAAATTTAAAAGTGGGAAAGATTTCTTTCGTTTGACAGATGGATAGTGTTGCCGCATGGTGTTTGTGTGGTGGTTTGTTAAAAGTAGGCTGCATACTTTTTTGTGGTGAGTTAAAAAACGTTGAGTAAATTCAAATTTTTAAATTCGTTCAATTTTCTTTGTAATGTAAATTTAACACTTTCTTGGTGTAAAATTAACTCTTTTATAGTGTAAAATTTACACTTTATGTAGATATCAGACCAGGCAAGCAAAATTTATAATGCAAAAGAAAATGACGTAAAAAAATAAAAATAACATTTTAGGACAAATTTCATACTTTCAAAAGTGTAAAATTAACTCTGTCAAAGTGTTAAATTTGCACTTTCTGTATCTGCCAGACCAGACAAGCAAAATTTATAATCCAAAAGAAAATGACGTAAAAAAGTTAACATAACATTTTAGGACAAGTTTCATACTTTCAAAAGTGTAAAATTAACTCTTTCTTAATAAAAAATTAACTCTTTCAAAGTGTTAAATTTGCACTTTCTGTATCTGCCAGACCAGGCAAGCAAAATTTATAATGCAAAAGAAAATGACGTATAAAGAATTAAAATAACATTTTAGGACAAATTTATGTATCTGCCATGACCAGGCAAGACACATTTCATGCTTTTGAAAATCTCTATAATATATGTCAAATTATATTCGATATAAATGATATAACATAATACGATAAAGCGTAAAAAAGGTTCGTTGTTTCAACAAGTCTTTTGTTTTTAGTTTTGTTTACTTTATAGCTATTTTGTCTTTAAAACCGCAACTTTTTTCCTTTATCAAATTAATAGCAAATACAATATTTTTCGGAATTTTAAGAAAATATTATTCACACAATTCATCTTTTCAATTAAAATTTTAAATATCTTAACTTTAATTCATGAGCGGAAAACACTTTATTATCTTTTCTTAGTAAATTAAAATATTTTAAACTAATTTGAGGCAAGAACAAAGATAATTTGTCTATTATAAGTATAATGTTATATTATAATATTAAGATGAGATAATCGTTAAAATAACGTTCTACATGAATTATTTGTGAATATTTGGTTTGTGTGGAATTTAATGTATATAGCGAACAAAAACAATTTTTTCTCATCAAAGCACAAAAAAGAATGAATAGAAAATGTTCAACTTTTTTAAATACCTCACATTCACATCAAAACTCAATTAAAATTTAAAAGATTTTATATACTTCCGCTCAAAATATTCAGATTCTGATTAAATTTATATTTAGCTACTTACAATAATAATTGGTGGCAGAATATCTTAATAAATGTTTTTAAAATTTATTTTAACGTTCCATTAAATTTGTAATTTTAAAAATTAAAAGCCTAGAAAGAGTAAAAGTTATTTTTCCAATGGGTTATCCAGAAAAAATACCATAATAAAAAATTAACAATTATATTTTTTGTTTTTAAGGATACAAACCATTGATTTATTTTTAAGGCGGCCAGAAGTGGGAGTTTCTAGAGTTCTATTACCAGAATTGCGGGAAAATTAAGTTATTTCAAAATTATTTTCGAATGGAAATTAATACTTTTGATAAATTGTTAAATTTAATTAAACATAAATTTCCAAGAAATATAAGAAATAATTATAATTTAAATGTAGAGAAATTGACACTAAAGAAAGATAAAGAATTAAATTTGCCAAATGCACGACAACTACTAAATGATGCGGAATTATGTCCATTCTTTTTTATATCTGATAAAGCGTTTCCTCTTACACCATTAATAATGCGGCCTTACACCGGGCAAAGTATCTCACTGGATAGTAGTGAGCGATACAAAAAACAAATTTTTAATTACAGATTAAGTAGAGCGCGTATGAATGTGGACTGTGCTTTTGGAATATTAAGAACTAAATTTAGATTATATGATCATCATTTTTATTACAAATGTGTCAAATACCGTAACAATTGTTAAGGCTACATGTGTTCTTCATAATATCAGAAACGAAGATCGCCCACACGTCACTGAAAAAGAAATATGTGAGTTAATCAGAACAAGAAACCAAACTAAATTGGTTGATATTGCAAAGCAATCAATTGATGGAATTGACGATAATGATTTGGGTATATACCTATACAAGAGAAAAATTATCGAAATATTTTATTTCGTCAATAGGCAATGTATCTTGGCAAAATCAAAGTATAAGGCCTACAAATTTTGTATGAATTAAAAATCAAATATTGTTATAAAATTATCTTAATTTATTCATAAAACAATTTTAATAAAGATTTTTTAATTATTCGAGCTTACAGCTATTTTCTGGATCATCATTTTTGTTTCTAATTGCACAACCTTTGCTAATAGTTTTAATTGTATTGGAATATCTTTAAAGAAATGAATATTGGTATCCTCTTCTTCGTCACATTTCTTTTTTAGATGCGATATTATCAATTCGTCTACTTCGCATTTACTGGCTCTACAGCATTTCATTTTTTAGATGTATTACTTTTGGAAAAAACCTCATGATTTTGAATTTCTGGAATTTCTAGCAAATTTATGTCGGAAGAAATTTCAATGGTTTCATATAAATTTTCAGTTGGATTTAGAATTTCGGCTGTATCTGTTGTATTTTCAATAGATGGTAAATTGGAAATATCGTCTCCCGATTGCCAAACAATTAATAATAAATTTTAAAAGAAACCAAAAGATCTACATTCCAGTGGAAAAATAAGGTTCTAAAAAACTAAGAGGCTTATTATACTTAAACTTGACAAAGGGTGCTTTGCCGGATCCCGACTTCTGCTTTTTTAATTCATTACAAATTTTCCTCTTTCGTGTGCGAAGTTTATTTCACTTTTCTTAGCATGCCGATGCTGTAAAAATGTATTATGTAATATAAGTTGTATAGTTTTTACGGTCATTTTAATGATATAAGTATGATTTTAACTTTTAAGACAGGCTCTCGACTTGGTAGAGAGCTTGTCTTAAAATCATATTTAAAATGTAATGTTTATGAAATTTTCAAATTAAAAACGACCGCAAACATCAATAACAAATAATTTTATACCTGCGATTTTTCAATTTTTTTAGCACTACTTCCCAAACTGCCTTACTGTATCTTTTATCTTTAAAATTATATGCAGATTTCAGATAAAGACAAGGTTTCAACAATAGTATAATTAAGAGAAAAAACTCTATTCCACGATGTTTGTATGAATATTTTTAAAATAATAAAATTAAATTTTTTTAAAGTTTTTAAACCAATTTTTCTGAAACATGCACCAAAGTTCACATTTGGTTTTTTTAATATTAAAAAATAACAAAAAAAA
>JANSTW010063355.1:0-11020 GCA_027564275.1 Diadocidia ferruginosa
TATGGAAATGCAATAATTTTTTGATTCCATTTTTACATTTTTGCACGACATCACGTTAGAAATTGAAATTTGACCTCTGTTCATCTAAAATTTACTAATAGAAAAGGTATCTGCCCCACAGTGACACTAAATAATATACCACAAGAAGAATGTGCAAAATACTTACGTTTTAAATTTTTAGATTGTCGATTAACCAGGGAAAAAATAACTAAACAGTAAATAATTTAGAACTGGCTGAATTAGAGAGATTTGGTATCTTCAAATTAAATATCTTAAAATTTCAACACCTACGAGCATAAGGACCATTTTCATTTTACCCATTTTCATCTGATACAATTTTCATTATCGATCATGTCACTGGAAAAGTGTTGTCGACAACTCGTACAGGTCATGTTTTTGGTGGTCAATGGGACACTATACCTCATTTTTCTGATTTCGATTTTTTTGAAAAAAAAAAAAATCAATAGTTTTCTTTTTCAATCGATTGTGATTCAAATTTCTTATACAATTTTCTAACGAATTTTTAATTTTTTTAAACACTTCAGTGGGTCTCTGACAAAAGATTGTAAGTGCACCTACCATATTTTTGAGTTATTACCAGATTTAGTTTCAAAGTGTCATTCTACCTACATATACTGGGTAAAATTCATTTTTATATTATCCAAATTGACGAAATTATAACACTTTTACAAATAAAAAAATGAACGGCTGCTTATGTAAATTCAAAACTTTAAATTGATTTTCTGTAAAATCAGCTTTTGGACGTTACAACCTTTTTTCACTTCCTCATAAACTTACCTAAATTACTTGTATGCGGTTCGGTATTATAAATACGATAATAAATATTATATGAATCTGAGCTTTGTTTTCTGGCTAATTTATAGGCTGGTGTGGCTCGTGTTATCGCAATCAATGATTTTAGCAAAATTCCCATACCATTGTAGATGGGATGTGATGCACGTACCGATGGATCTGTTTGTTCAGTTTGTATTCCCAATGACCATACCTCTAAGATCATCGTATCTCCCTCAACAGTTTTCAACGATATTTCCACACATAATGGAAGTTTCGATGTGATCGTTTCACCTGGATTTAATGCCAATATTTTCTTTGCTTCATTCAAAACATCAGCTTGATCATTTATAGCAATATTAAACTGAAAAAAAAACGAAAACAAAAATTATTAAAAACTTAAAAACACAAGTTCTATACATTAATATTTACATAAGAGAAGCCGATATGCTAGCAAAAAAGTACAAAGTTTATTTAATGAAAATTATGCAAAAACAGAAAAAAACTGAATGTTTCTTTTTTTCTGTTAAGAAAATGTGTTTTATTGTTTTAACAATTGGATTGACATTGTATATATATAGGTAAATAAACATCATATTTAAAAATTGACAACGCGCAGAATAATTGTCATTATAACTTTTCTTTTTTCTATAAAAAAAAATGTATAGTTTTCTTATAAGATGATAATGAAAAATGATATTCTGCAACGACGTAGAAGGAAAAAGAAATATTTACATTTTTTTTTGTTATCATATAGGTTCAAGTTCATCAATAAACTTCATTGTAATTTTTTTTATTTGGATAATGATACTTTGTCATCTTTATTTTTATTTATATAAATTCAATATGTTTTGCTCTATATATGTAGATGTGACTAACTTTATACATTTCTTCATCAGAGCGCCGTGCAATATTATTAAAACATTTTTATAGAAATTTTAAAATTTATTATAAAATCCATTGTTTTTTTTATTAAATATAAAGTAAGAATATCAATTGTCATGTAGTATTTATTTTAATTTCTTTTCTTTTTGTTCGCAGAATAAATGTGTATATTTAAAATATATTAACAAAGTTCAGTGTCCATTATTAAACTCGCGGAAAATATATTACAATAAAAAGTTCAATTTTCTTTGGGGCTTTATAGATATATTATTAGAAAGTTTGCTTCAATTATAATAAATTAAAATGAATCATATTTAAAAAAAATATATAAAAGTTAACCTTTTAGTAGAACTTCTATGACAAATATAAAATCTAAATTGAAAAACAAACAATATTTTATTAAAAGAAAAAGAATAAATAAAGTTACAAAAAAGAATAAATAAAGTGACAACAAAAGGAAAATTTACATATAGCAGTGACATTCTCATAATCCTTTACCGTTACGATTTATTACTTACTGTAATTCAGTTCCCAATTTTTTAAACTGTTCTTGAAAGCTTTCTATAAAATTGATAAAAATTGTATAGAATTTTTGTCCTTTTAAACGTATTTTAGAGTTTTGACAATCTTCTTATAATAATATGTAATGTCACGCATGTTACTTCCTCTGAAGCCTCTGTACAGTCTACAGTAATTGTCGACCATTCAGTCGAATATTTGTTGAAACTTCTTTACGTCGTTCCGACTAAAACATTAAATTATGTGCTTTTAAAATTGGAATAGGTATAGGTGATAAATGTATCATTTTCGCAAAATTTTAAACCTCAGCCGTTTAATTCCTATGATGAATTTCAAAAATTTAAATCTTTGAAATTACCTGATTTTTTCTTATTTTTCAGTTTCCAATAAAACTTTATAACAACATCTTAAAATAACCAAATTATGTTCAAAAAAAATTATTATTTTGTTCATGTTACGCACCTCACAAAAAATATCGTTCTGTTTTGTCCCATTTTTGAACGTAGATTTCTCTAAATTTATAAGACCTAGTGATTTAAAAAAAAAAAGAAGAAGAAGATCCGGGTAGAGTCGGCAAATGGTGTAAAAGATAAGGTATAGGGTAAAGTCGGATAACGGTGTATCGTCGGGTAGAGCAGGGAAGTCGGATAGAGCAGGGTAGTCGGGTAATTGAGTCGAGTCGGCTAGTAAATGAGTCGGGTCGAACAGTAAATGAGTAGGGTCGGTTTGTGAATGAGTCGGGTATTTTAATGCCCGACGATCTGGTTTTACCTTAACCTACTACAGGGGTACCCTAGATCCATTCAATTACATACCTTTGTATACAATAACCATGGTATCAGATCGAAAAAAGGTTAAATGGTCCCTATGCTTCCTCGCTTTGGAGTAAAGGACACTATGATCATGTTATACAATAAAAAGAATCAAAACAAAATTAAAACAAAAATGGTTCAATATGCTATATGAGAATAAAACTGAATTGAGTCTTAGAAACTCATGCACGCATATAAAAGAATTCAACACTCAACCCTGAAAAAAATTATGTCACTATTATCAAACTTCTGTATGCTTTATATATAGGAAATTAACTGTAAAACATTTTAAATAAATTTGATTATTTACAAACATTATTATATATAATAGAGCTTTTTCTTTAGTCTAAACAAATTTTTAAATTACGCATAAATATGTATGTATAAAGCTTTACTTCCTAAAAAAACAAATAATTCGGATGTTAACGATTTGTATTTGTGTTTCTATAATTTGAACAAGGCTATATATGTTTTTATATGTTTAAAGATTATAATACTGTTAGACAAACATAAATTAGCTGTAATAAATTTATATTTTCTATAAATAATATTTGAGAAACAAAATAACCATGAACAATTATTTGTATATATGCGTACCTATACATAGAAGATCTCATCAATTTCAAATAAGTTAGAGCAAAACACCTGAGAATCTGTGAAGGTCGCCTAGTGTTCCAATATTTTGTATATATAGAATATAATGAAGCGTTATAAAAGAGAACATTAACCCTCATTCGTAAGAAATATATACTTTGGTATTTACAGGCAAAGAATTGTTTTGGATGTAACAGTTAATTGTAATAAGATATTCCTCATACAGTGTAAAATTCGCCCACTAACTATACCACAAAAATATGGATAGTGCGAGTTGCTGTCAACACTCCACCTTTGATATGACTAAATGAAAACTATGGTATCAGATAGAAAAAAGGGTAAAATTGGTCACTTTGCAGTAAGGGACACGATAATGAAGATGTTGCAACAACTAAGATTAAACAGCGTTTTTTTACTTTTGACGATATTTGTTACTCTTTTAACTTTCATATTGTCAAAACTCTACTGCCTTGAAGTTTTGCTATAAATGACACTGTCACAACTTCACTGACTCACTTTATTCATTTTTTTCTCTTATATTCTCTTTTTTATTGTGCTAATGTAGTGACATTCAAAGGATCAGCTATCAATTTCTCATCTCATTTTCATTTTGTGGTAGCAGTAAGCAGGATGACTGTCTTAAAATTTTACTGTAATACTTTCTAACCCCTCTCTTACTTCCTAGCTCTCAATCTAATTTTAAATGTATGGTGACTTTTGGGGAGCATCTATATATCACTTTTTCTCTGAATTGTTTCCTTCTTTTACTGTATCTATCTTTCAATGTATACCTCTCTCACTCCTCCACTCTCTATCATGAAGTTAATCTCATTTTCATTATGTGGTAAAATTTGATGGAAGTAAGGTTGACTGTCCTAAAGTTACACTATAATACTTTATAATCCCTCTCTTAATTCTTTACTCTCAATTTTATTTGCATTATGTGTAGACTTTTGATGAGCACAAGCAGCTATAACTTTCTTATTGTCTCAAACTATCAACTGTTTCCATATTTTACACTCCATCACTCACTTTCTCATGTATTTAATCTCATTTTCTTTGTGCGGTGACTTTTGAAGGAAGAAAGGTTGACTGTTAAAAAATGTAACTGTAATTCTTCACCCTCTTCAAACTCACTTTCATTGTGTGGTAAGTTTTAGTGGAGCAGTTATCATTTTTCAGTGTATCTCTCAATTGTTTCCATCTTTTACTGTATCTAACTTTCACTGTTTGTTCTATCTGATACGTATTCCTATTCAGTTAGAACTGTATGGTTCTAACATCGCGATTTATTAACCCTCCCTCATTCTATCACTCTATTTCTCATGTAATCAATCTCATTTTAACTGTGTGGTGATTTTTGAAAAAAAAAAAGTTGACTGTTTCAAAATTTCACAAGAAGAAAAGAAAATTCCCAATTACATACTCTTTCATTGTATAGCTTTCTTAACCTCTATTACTTTACACTCGTTTTTCTCATATACTGAATTTTATTTTCATTGTGAGGTGACATATAGTGGAGCAGCTGTCACTTTCTCATTGTCTCAAATTGCCAACTCTTTCACACTTTTGCTGTAGCTCTCTTTCACTGTATATAGCTTTTTTAACCCTCTCTCAAACCTTCATACTTTTCCTCAGAATTTTCATTGTGTAAGGAGTAGGATGACTATCATTTTCTTATTGTTTTAAACTCTTACTTTCCGTTTCAACTGTATCATAATATTCTAATCCCTCTCATACTATTTTACGGTCACACGACAGCCAAAACTAGTATTTCTGATGAGTTCACTCTCCTACTGAATTATTGTTTGCGTCTTGCACTTTCTTTTTCATACACTCAAACTAGTTGTAATTTTTTGGTTGCGCTATTTTATGCCATGGTAAACATTAAAAAAAAGTAATTTTTAGAGGAAAGCGAAAAAAAGAAGTACTAGTTGGGGGCTATTTTCGTGGCGAATATTTTTTCCTATTCGTTTTGCTAGAAGTATAAGTAGAAGTATAAAGAGTCACTACAGTACGCAATTTCGTGAAAAAAAGCCCCAACAAATTTTGTACAGAAAACAACAACAATTTGAAGTGAATTAGTTTTCTGTACAACATTTTTTAGGGGCTTATTTTTCACGAAATTGCGTGTTGTATAGTACTTCTAGTCTTATGGATGTATGGTATGAATTCTAGGGGACGGACGTTGATGTCATTTGAAGTAATTAAAAAAATGTTATCGAAAAAAAAATCTAATTATAGAGTTCATCTGTAGTCTCTTATAAAGTAATAAAAAAGAGCCTTTAAGGGTTAATAAAATAGATTGGAATTTTATGCCATTACTTTATATATACCAGCGAGTTTTAAATCAATATTTATTATATTAAAAGAATTTCTCAAGACAATTGAATACATAAATCTAAGGAATTTATTATTATTTTGACTATATTATTCGCTGCTGTAATATATAAAAATAAAATTAGCAATTAAGTATTGAATTACACCTCTCTATAAAAAAATGTATACTGGCGACGCGACCTTGTTTTATTCTCAATTACAATTACCTTTTTCAATGTAAATTGTTTGTGTTTTTTGTTTGCATTTTTTTTTGCTATTATTTATTATGCAATTTTTTTTTAGATTAAATAAAAATAATTTTACTTTTATCTATAAAAAAAGTGCGTTTATTTTAAATATTTAAAAAAATATATAAAATTGTTCATTGCTCATAAAGACTATTTATATATATAGTTTTTTTTAATTCAATGTCATAAAAGGTCAAAACTATATTTAATTGCAAAAAAAAAACTATATACAATAGTCATGAACATATTAAACAAAATAGAGAAAATGTTAATTTTATTAACATTGTAATTTAAAAAAATAAAATAATATAAAATAATTTAATTAAATTTTCTTTATATATTATAACGAAGCACAGGTAGTCTTCATTAAATTTTATCGTCGCGAAAAATATAATATTAAATCTTATATATGCAAAAGTCATAAATCAATTTGATGTTGGGAAATATAAAAACTAATTGAAAAATATTAATAGTTTAATATTGAAGAAACATTGGTTTTTATTGAAAATAACTAATTTATATAGAAGAAAGGTGGTTATACAACACTGTAAAATATAATTTAATTAATAGTTAGAATGGTTTGTACATGATTTTCATAAATCATATTCGACGGCTCTAAATCATTTTAGTCTATCTGCATTGACAAACATTTTATAGCTTTTTTATACAACACTTATTTTTGAGATATTTTGATTATTTCATACATCTCTAAATATATGGTGTTTATTTGACGCCAGTAAATCTAGAAAGTTTTTGTCACTTAGTATGTTAAAATGTCAAATCGAAATTTTTAATTATTATTACTTTATATAATAATACAGAGTTTAGAAATAAAAAAATGTTTTTCTTAAACTTGTTTAAAACTGAGCACTGTGAGATTATCTATTATTATTACTTTAGTTTAGTCTTGTTTTTGACAAAAAAAAAAATATTACAATGCAGATAGACTAAAATGCTTTCAATCGGTAAAATTATATATTTTGTGCAGAGAAAATCTGTCGATATTAATTTATTTATTTAAATTTAGCTATTAAGCAGTTTCTTTTAAATTGTTTTAAACAACGCTTAGCCATATACAAACAACTATTAGGATTATTTATTTACTTGTTTAAACAAAAAACTATTTTTATATTAAGACTAGCTAGTCTACTCTTTTTTAAACACAATACATAATTCTGTAAATATAGGATTTTAACATGATTTTATATTGTTTTAAATGTTGATTTATATAATGATTAAATTATATAAATGATTTTATATACTAAACTCAAGAATTATTATTTAAAACAAAATAGTTTGCAAATATTTTTTTCAAGGAATTACAACTTGCAAAAAAAATGGTAACACGTTTACCTAATTACATACATACATCATGTTATTCTGATTTATTTATCTTTGACAATTTTAGCTTGTATATATTTTATGTAACTTTATAATAAACGAAATCAATTATTATTAAAAAAACAGGATTATTATAAATTACAAAAATTTGTGTAAACAATTTTTTAAAGCGCCTTTCATATATATCCGATAAAATTTAGATAAAAAAATGTTGAATGTATAATAAATATTATCTTATCAAACACATGAATATATAAAGTAATATTATCTTTTTTGTTATAAAAAAAATTGTTGATATTCATTTTGACCTCTAGCCACTTTAACAGTATACATATTTATTCGACCGAATGTCAAATGTACGTACTTTTAAGCCATATATTTGTGAACAAACATATAACAACACGGCACGTCTAAACATTAAATAATTAAATTTTAGAAATAATACAAAAAACCCATTTGAAAAAAAAAATTTGTTTAAAATGCAAATTTTGTATTTATCTGCAAATAAAATTGATGACGTCTTTATTGAAATATACAAACAAAAAATGCAATTATTAACGCTTTAAAGTTAAATAATTTTGTTTAAGTCTTGAAACTTTTTAATATTTTGTATAATATATGACTTTATTGCAATGTGACATTTTAAAGCTTTAAATATATAGTTTGCTTATCTGGGAACTACACCAGAGCAACTTGTAGCTGCTCTAGGTCGAACCACGTAGAAAAAAATAAAGTTTATTTGATATTTGCTTGTATGTACCCTCGAACTTGCATATAGTTTTTGGTCTTTATATTAATATAAAACACAAGGTTCCGGTCGAAAAAAAATTATAAAAAGTTTGTCGAACATTTTGTGGAAGTATATTTTTGTAAAAATCGGTCTAATTTAGCGCTGTATATTAGCGTAATGACCTAAAACCATAAAAGTTTAAGGATACATATACAAGTAAATATTAAACTTAATTACTTCATGGACCAAGCTAGAACAAGGAAAAAGTTGCGCAACAGTTGCTCTAGTGTAGTTTCCAGGTTAAATAAATAAAATATTTTAAACACTGCGGTTTCGAATGATGTCACCAATGGGGATTCGTATTTGGACAATTGGAGGATATATTTAATTATTCAAAGTAGGGTATATATACCCTTAATTTATTAAAACAACAATTTACTAGATTTGAAATTATATTGATTCTTGTACAAAAATCTACCCAAATTAAATTTATTTAAAATTATACTTGTAACTTTTTAGCGCAATATAGAATGAAAATTAAGAAAATATTCCGTTATTATTATTGGGAATATATCAATTCAATCTTTAGACAAAATGTTGTACAGACTAGACACTACTAAAATACACAACTTAAATGAGCATGTTGAGGCCAGATTTTCACTCTTTCAGGCTGTATTTGATTCAGAAAGCCCGAAAAAATTAAATTTTTTCACATTTTCGACAATAACTCGCAAACCGTGCATATTTTAGCATACCTTCTTTCACAAAAATGTTTTCTGCATCAACACGGCTAACAAACGATGCTAATGGCTGTTTCGGCCGTTCTAAGGAATTTCGCCACCAAAATAGTACATTTTACATTTTTTTTATCAAAAATAGATGCTAATGGTCAGTTAAACATTCAAAAGTGATCTAAAAATCAATTTGTTAAAAGAAAGCTGACATTTTGTCGTGAAATTTTTTAACAACTCTACGGATCGTTTGTAGGTTACTGCAATGTTTAGCTATAAGTTAATCATATTGATGCAGAAAGCGTTTTTGTCAAAGAGGGTTATGCTAAAATATGCACGGTTTGTGAGTTATAAAAAAAAATAGTCTAAAAATAATTAAAGACTGGCGAGATTTTATTGAAAAACTGTTTTCTTTTTTTGGGTACCTATACGGACCGAAACGCGATAATTCGGTCCATATAGGTACTGTAATAGTGCTAAGTGTAATAGTGGCGAGATACTGATTTATTAAAAAATTTGCATGAGACTCGGCGCTAATTCAATTTTTCCTCGTGACTCGTCAGAGTATGATAGTATTTTTGCATAAGTAGCTAATAATTTCCCAATGATTTAGACGTTTTTTTATACGATAAGCTACCCGCAGTGAGGTTAGTAAAGCATTCGCTGGCAGGCAGATCAAACATATATAGTGGAATATTATGCATTATGACTTCCGCTTATCGCATTAAATTCGTAAATTTTTCTATATTATGCATATGGTTACACTATGCATATTTACACTACACCTATTTTAACATATTATGTCTCCTTAGGTTTGTGTCTAAAAAACAGTCTTTGGGGCACAAATTCTAAAATATTTTTTAATATTTATTGCTTTCAGAATCTATTTTATCAAATGAAAATGGATTTTTGTTAAATTTGTTGTTGCAAGTCTGTTTTTTAGACAGGCACATAAGAAGACGTATGTTAAAAAAGGTGTAGTGTAAATTGACCTTAAAAGGGATATACTTTCACTTTAACTTCTCGCACAACCACTATCCATGATGAAAATGTTTTTTGACAGCCTTGAAGAAAATTATCTGGATATTTGACACAATTTCAAAAATGTTTTGTCTTATTTTTTACTTTAAACAAGCATCTCTAACTAATAATGTATATTATATAGTGCTTCTAAATATAGTAACTTCTTACTTCTCATCTAACTATATAAAAAGTAGTACAAGGTTTACAATTTGCATTATTTTCTTGGGTTTTCTTAATTTTATGCAATTTTTGAATTGTAATTACCCTTTCAATTCTGCCTTAAGATAACTACAAAAAGAAGCATTGTCATCGTGATTTGAGAGGTCCTTGTCAAATGCATTAAAAATTTACAGAATAAAACATAAAAAAATTGTTTTAAAAAAATCATGTAAACAATTTTTTTATATTCAAATAAATTATATTTATACTTATAAAAAAAAACTCTCATGGAAGTAAAAATGAAACAATCTTATTTTGATAGACTTACAAAAAAAAACAGGAGGAAAAAAGTCTGTTAAAATTGTTTATAAAAAATAAAATAAAAACAAAAAAATATTTTAAATGTCTGAATTTTACGCGAGACAATAAATATTATTTCACACTTTTTATATAAAAAAAAAAACAAAAAACAAAAACATTTACGCTAAACGTGCGCCACAAAATTAATTGAAATTTTAATATTCTTATAATAAATGTAAAGCCGGTAGCGTGGTTTTTTGTTTGTAATTTCATGTAAAAATTAGGAGGAAAAATATTTATAAATTTAAGTGGATTTTTTTTGCTTTTTAATTTCTTATATAAAGAATATTTTAATAAACGAAAAAAATGTTATAATAATTTTCTCTAATCGAATGCATTTTGATTTTTTTATAATTCGACTATTTTAAATTTGGCTGAGAAAAAAAACATGAAGTGAACATAAAGATCACATTTTTATTGCAATTGGCGTAAAAAGTCTGGCGAAATCATAAGAAAACAAATATTTACATAAAAAATATTTACACGATATAGCAACATTAATATATC
>JANSTW010063366.1:0-11019 GCA_027564275.1 Diadocidia ferruginosa
CGAATAATATTCAAAAGCTTTTCAGGAATACCATAGCTGGTCAGTATTGTCCACATCATATCTCTATCCAAACTGTAAATGTACTTTACTTGACTCTAAAAATTATTTATTATTAATTTTATTTGTAATCAGTTTTTAAAAATCAAGATGACGGACAAAAATAAATTTATTTAATAAATAATTAGCATCTATCTGATTTGTTTCAAAAACTGAGATTTTTAATTTAGTTTTCTTATATTTTGGCCAAAAAATTCTAAAATTCTGGAAAAATCTGTTTATTTAAATCCAAAATAAAAGATCGAATTTAAAAAAAAAAATCTTACGTAAAGACGTATATAATGAAAGTTCAAAATTTATATAATTAAAAATAAGAAAGAAAGATTTTTATTAGGAAAATTAAAAGAAAATGTATCAGTAATTTGAAAGAGTTATGTTGGATTATGACAAAAAAATTAATTAACTTGCTATAAACAAATATATGAAAAACTTGCACTCTGCGAATTTTCCAAACAAA
This sequence comes from Diadocidia ferruginosa, assembly GCA_027564275.1. Classification (NCBI taxonomy): domain Eukaryota; kingdom Metazoa; phylum Arthropoda; class Insecta; order Diptera; family Diadocidiidae; genus Diadocidia; species Diadocidia ferruginosa. Next base: position 515 of record JANSTW010063366.1, read on the forward strand.
TTTTCTCTCAGTGTATCCTGAAACCACACTTTATATTTTATCAAAATATTTATACGTATACAACATATATCTCAAATGTGTAGTTATATATTATAGTATTTTACTCGATTCTGTCCATCAAATTATTTCATTATCAAAACCGCTTAGCAATTATTTCATTAAAACGATATTATGTACCATAAACTTTGACTGATGTCTGTTTATAATATTTTACCATTAGTTTATAATACATACATATAACATAATCAATATAAATAATATTTGATAAATTAAATACGATAAATCATTTAGCCATATTGATGATGATGATGATGATGGTGATACATATTTATAGTCTGTGTCTGGTAGCACATCGCACATACAACGGCAAATGTTAGGTTATGTTTTAAATGTCGCATCACATAATATTGTCTATCATCATTTCATTTTTATTATATAAACAAACCTCCTTCTTATAATAATATATTTTACGATAATTTATTATATACAATAAAATATTATATTTGTTTTTTGTAAGTTATTATGAAACTAGATATTTTATTAAAATTATCATAAGAATGTTTAGTATACGATACATAAGAGGAATGTTAATTTAAAAATCTTATAAATTCTCTATGAATCATAATAGGAATGTGCGATGATATTATATATTGAATTTAAGTTAATAGAATTTTTGCATTAATAAGTATTAATGAAAAAAAATATTGTTTTATTAATTAAAAAAAACTAATATCTTTTACAAAGTATTTATGCATTTTACAAGTAAATTGATTTTGGAGACAGCGGTGGGATTTTCATATATAAATTGAAAGTTAACATTTTACGTCATGTCGCATATTATATCGAAACAGTACAGTTTTTCAGATTATTTTAATTTTTGTTGAAAGAGAGTTTGAATAAATAAAAAATATTATTTTTATTATATTTGAATTGTATTATATACAACAATTAGCATAATATATTCTGAAAAAAATGTATTAAATTAGCATTTTCGGCGGCTTTTCTTTATAATACAGAAACTACTAACAATCGTTTATATACCTACGCGGTAGATTAACTTTTATTATATATTTTATTTAATCCAAAAAATGTATTTTTATAACAAATTTAGTCATAAAATTATGTATTTGTTTTTTATATGTATAAATAAAATGATACAATTATATTTGAATTAAATTGTATTATATAGTCGATTGTTTTGTACATTTATTTCTAATTTCATTATTATTTTTTTTTATAAGAAAATTAAAGATATATTATCAATTTTTTGGTAAACTGATATTTATTTCTAATAAAATAAATTTTAAAAATTAAAGAAATTTTTCAAAATGGCTTTTCTATAATAATATGTAAAAATGGGCGCAGTCGGTATATACTCAATTTCCTTCTTCTTTAAATTAAAAGTTAATTTCGTTAGATCATTAAAATAATTTCTAATAGAAAGAAAAACTTTTTTTAATATTAAAAAAAAAATTAAAAATATATATTAAAAAAAATCTATGTAAAATGTGGCGCAGTCGGTAACTTTTTTTCTTCTTTGCTACGCACATGCAAATATTCAGATGAAATTGACTTTAAATATTACAAGAAGAGCAAAAAACATGTTTTCAATAAATACAAGCATCTCAAATTAGCATATAAGTAAGGTGCCTAGCTATACATATCTATCTATATATGTAAAATAATAATATATACCTTGACAGACATTTTGAAAAGGCAAAGCAGCAGATACGAAAAAAAATAACTCAAAATTCATTTTGATATCTTCTACACATTATATATTATAATAATATGGCAACAACAACGCAATGCTATTGGCGAAACAACAAATTATGCTAATTTAAAATGTTTTTTTTTGTTATGTATTTTGAATTAATATAATATTATGCAAACCAGGGCATTATAATAATAAAAATAATAATAATAATATCATGGATGGTTCGTATAATACACAAAAGATGCGATATTGAATGCGAGAATAAAAGGCGAGTAGATTTTTTTATGTAGAAGATCTGAACCTTAAAGGTATCGTCGAATTAGATATAGCTAAAGAAGGCATTCAGAACAAGAATATATATAGAAATTATTCAAAATTTCGTCTATATGGGGTCTAGTTTTTTTTGCCTTCTTTCATTTTTGAATTTATAAATTGTGTTTCTTGCAGCCATCCCCGAGTATGTTGTTCCTTTTTTTTGAAAATTTTTAGTGTATTGTTAATTTAAGAAACATGGCCGCCTGGAAAATGTTACATTTTGCGTATATATAACAATAAACCATTGTTATGCGTAAAATCGTATATTGTCTCTCACGATATTGAAAATGGAAATTTTTTAGTCATCTCGAGATTAGATTAGAATAACTATTTTAACTTTATTCAAATTGAAAGAGTTGAGAATGTTTTAGCAAATTAACGTTTTAAGTTTGGTTAATCTAAATATCATAGAAATAACTTAATTTTAAAATTTTGATAAAAATTGTGTACCAAACTACCTTAATTACATCTAAAATAAATGTCAGAAGAGTTCTAGTAGAAAAAATTGAGGTTATGTATTAAATTGTATTAAACAACTTTCTTAATTGTAAAACATTTTTTTAGATATTCATGCATATATTTAATTTGATATATATGATAAGAAATAAATACTAATTTTTTTTAAATAATTGATAAACATACTATGCCCTAAAAAGTATTTTCATCATTTATTTTGAGGTTATGTTTTACTAAATGTTAAATTCAACTTTGTATATCATTTATATCGCGTATTTTTATTTATTTCTACACATTTTTTTTAATTACCCTTCAAAATACTTTACTTACTTCTAATTTTTAAAATTATTATTAGATACTTGAACCCTTAAAAAAAATTGAGGTTATGTATTAAATTTATCAATTTCTTATTTCGGATGGAGTTTTTTTTTAAACAACTTTATATCTTACACAAAATTTGTAAAAAAAAATCTCTAAAACATGAAGAATTAATAATAAATACTTAATTAATAATTTCTATAAATTATTTTGAGGTTATGTTTTATTAAAAATAAATTTAACTTTTACTAAATTTTTATGTATTTTTTTTTTATAAACAATTTAATTTGGTTTAATATATTTTCTGGAATTTTTTTTTTTGTATTTATCAAATACCAAATATAGCATTTTTAAGTTCTATAAGGAGAAACCTTAAATATACGTCACACGAAATTTGTCTTACCATACAAAAAATATAACCAAAGAAAAATATCTCAAATATCAAAATATTCTTTTGTCACCCAACTCATGTAAAATATGCAAGCAAATAAAATCTTGTCGAAAAATCGCATCAAACCAAAAAATAAATTATCTCAAGTTCTTTTCTATATAGCCTCACAAAAGCTTAAATTGAATATTTAATCATTTTTTTTTCGCTTTCTAAGAATCGATTTCGTATTTATTTTGTATACAACCACCACCAGAAAAAAGACCGTTTGCGTATGCAAAACTTTTTTAATTTTAAAATAAAAGAAACCAAAAAAAATATTGTGGACAAAAAACCATAAAAAAGAATAAAAACTAAAATGTGTGTTTTTTATTTGCATATGGAAAAACAAGACGTTTGCAAATCACATAAAGGTATACAAAGCCAAAATAACTTGTTGTAACCGAAAGCTTTAAAAAACAAGCAACAATAAGAACAAAACTTTTTTAAATGTGCAGGAGACAAGACGCGCAGCATTCAATCAACTTGTTAAATTTGCATATTATATTTGGTTGATTTGAGTATTTTTTTCAAGATTTGTATGAGCGAGTCACATGAAAACTATAAAGAATAACTTAAATCATGATTCTAATCTCTTCACTCTGACAATATTCTTCGAAATTTGATTTGATTTTTATTGAAATTTTTTTAATTTGACATTTGACTAAAGGAATACATTTTTTTGGGAAAAAAACTTACTTTTTCTAATTCTAAGAGGTGAAACCGAAGTACTTGAATCGCTTGTACCATCTGAAAAGAGAGAAAATATTTATTAATTTTTTTTTTATTTAATAAAATTTACACTTAAATTTTTTAAATATCTTTAATTATAAATATTTAAATTAATTATCATTTTTAAATAAAATTCGCTAGAGCAAAATCTAGACCATTATTGGATTTATTTTATTTTATTGTTATAAAGAAATTATTAAAAAAAAATGAAATTTGCGCACTAAAACATTTTTAGTTATAAATAATTTAAAATAATTTTAGTTTTTTTTTTAATTTCCCATTTTTACTTATAATTCGCTAGAGCAAAATCTAATATTTTCTAGTGTTATTTATATTAATTTTTAATTTAAAAAAAATCTCTTTATAATAAATATTAGATTTTTTTAACTAAAACATTTTTATTTTTAAATATAAGAAATTAATTTAAGTTAAAATTTTAAATTGATATTTTTACTTATAATTCGCCAGAGCAAAATCTAATATTTTTTGCTGTTATTCATTTAATTTTTAAACCAAAAAAAAATTATTTCTAAAAAAATATATAAGTTTTTTTAACAGCTATAACATTTTTATTTATAAATAATTTTAGTAATAATTTTAAAATAATAATAACACTTATAATTCGCTAGAGCAAAAGCTAGAAAATTATTGGATTTATTTTGTTTTATTGTTAAAGAAATTATTTAAAAAAAATGTGCACTTCAATATTTTTAATTATATAAATATTTATAATTAATTTTTAGTTTTTTTTTATTCTTATTTTTACTTAAAATTCGCTAGAGCAAAAGCAAGTAGTTTTTTGCATTGTTTTAATTTAATTTTGAAAACTTACTAACAATTTGTTTTAGGAAATTGAAATATAATGAAAATGTTAATGATTATAATTAATGATCAATATACTTAAACTAAGATATATGATTGACAGGTGGTTCAATTTGAATTTCTATTATACAATTCAAATTCTTTGAAAATATTAATTTGCAAAAAAAAATTAATCATCTTTAACCGCCAACAAGTTTTTCTCCCGCAGACACTTTGCTTTAATATGCTCAACTCATTGAATTTTATTAATCGCATTCACAAAAATATTTTTCATTCAACAAAATTATTTAAAATATAATTCCATTGACTTTTAATTTAAACCCAAACAAAAAAAAAATCCTACCTTAAAATGCAATTTGCACAAAACAAAAACCTGAATATAATTTTTTTAAACAACAAAAAACTATATGGAACTAATTTGATCGCATTCACATAAACCCATTAAGTAAAGTTAATTAGAATTTGTTGCTTATTTTTGCTGCAAACCTACCTATATAGTTGTCTGTTTTCAAACTTGCGTTGTTTTTTTATCCGAACTGTGTGGATTTACCACATTTGCATTTATATGAATTTATTAATAACCAGAACCAACAAAAACAACAACAAAAAATTGCAGCTCAACAATAAGCTTATGGACACAACGAAAATGATGAACGAAAAAAAAACCAACAAAATAGTCCAGAACAAAAATTTGCATTTTAATGTCTTTTTTTATTTAAAAAAATATTTTTTAATAGTTTCTTCTTGCTGCGACGTCCGTTTTAAAAACAAAATATAATTTTATTTAACAAAAAAAATCTGCATTTTTATTTTTAAAATTAAATTGTGAAAAAAAAAATCCTTGACATCAACAACGGCAGCAGCAGAAAAAACGCCGGAACCAATGCTAAATTTAACCTTTAATAATATTATTTTGTTAATGAAGACAACAAAAAAGTGAAATTAATTGAATTGAATGAAATTGTATTAAGAAATCGATTTTATCAAATTTTGGTTTTTATTAAGATCGAAATCGAAAAATATGTGTAGCAGACATTGGTGTGTGGGGGTTTTCATATTAGGTTAAACATATTATTTTGCAAAATTTATTGTGGGAATACAAATGTTTAATAAAATTTACGATGAAATTGAGCAAATATTTTATGGTAAATTTTCCAAAATATATTTGCTGGTCGGATTTCATTATTATTCACTGACCAAATTAAAAAGACTTGAATATATTCAGCCTAACTGAGGAGGAAAAAATAATTTGTGGATAACGTTAAAAACAATTTTAGAATCTGCTAGCTCGTATAATGAGACCCTTTTCTCTTTCCCTTTATCAAAGTCTTCTCCACCAAAAAATCTCTTTCTATCTCCAAACAGCCATCCTAAAAGATATTTATATCTCGAAGAGTAACCTCAATCTTAAATATTTACCCCAACCTAAAAGTAAACTTATCACATAAAGTCACTTCTTATCCGGAAAAGTCACACTCTAACCAACTTTCTGCATAAAAGTCATCCCTCCGCCCAAAATTCATCCTTACCCTCAAAGTAACTAACTCCCTACTACGTTAAAGATACATTTCTTATCAAAAATCCCTATTTATAGTAAAGATATAAATAAATGAGCTTTTTTATATCTTCATGATATCAAAAATATAACGGTAAAATGCAAGATTTTTTAACTTATAGATAACTGCAAGATATTGAGAGGAAATTAAGTTCAAGATTTTTAAATTAAATCAAAAAATCTGAAAACTAATAAATTACCTAAGCCACAAAATTATTTACATATTGCTTTACCGAATTTAAATCGAAATGAAATTTTTTTTGTAAATAATGGAGTTTAGTAATATGTCGTGATTGTAACAATATCGATAAAATCGTTTAAATCGGCATATCTGTACAATATCTTCTAGATATATTTGTCTTACAATATTTATTTATCTTGTAGATAAAGAATATTTTTATATTATAAGATACACATATGATATCGGTACGATATAAGAATTTTCAATGACATAAATAATTAAAATAGAGAATTAAAAATTACATCATCTTTTCCTAAAAGTCACACTCTTCTACCAAAGGACACTTCTGCAGTCTAAGGTCAATTTAATTTTTTCGAATATTTTAAATAAAATAAAACAGACAATGATATATCATAGCTACAAATAAAGTAGTCTTGTATAATTTATAAAAAATTAATTAATTTGTGCAAATACACTGGGATCTTTACAGTTATATTTAGAATAGATTTTTCGCGCAAACTATACAAATTCCAAATTTTCTTTAAAAAGAATTTACGTTGACTGTATATGCAGTTGATTAGATGTCTTCCTCGCATATTATATTAATTATATATGAACAAAAATTTAAGGTACTTCATCACATGCTTGTGTTATTTATGATGCCATTTATCATTTTCCTCTTTCGTTTATAAAAATGACTTTTATATTATAGTAAACCACATTTTAAAACTTTATAACGCATATCGCATCATCGGTCATGTTATGTCCACCCACCCAACTGGATTTGTGATTTTATTTAAAAAAAAAATAAAGTCATATAACTTATATGCTCAGTGGCGTATTATGGTCTTCGGGGCCCTAATCAATTCCAAATTTGGGGGCCTCCTTGGTCTTTGAATTTGTTTCAATAAAGTATATTTTTGACTATTTAAAAGAAGTGTGTATTTTTTTTATCGGTTTACTAACAGAAAGATTTTTCAAGTAACAAATTAAAATTGCCACGCAGCGAAATTTTTTGACATACAATATCGTAAAACACGCAATTTTGAAAGTTCGGAGGCCCTCTTATAACTTGAATTTGCGTATAGATATGTTTCAAATAACAAAATATTGTAATAAAATTAAAAATTAATGCATATAATTTGATAATTTGGGGGCCGCTTGAGTCGTGGGCCCTAGGCATTTTCCTAAGTGGCATATAGGGAAATACGCTACTGTAAGCACTGCTTGTTAGCGTATGTTGTTATAATATTGTCAAGAAATTTAATTTTTTTCATCATCAACCAACAATATGATATGGTTTTAGTTGCGGAGGAATTTTGTGGTGAGTTATGTTTTAAGAAATATGAAAATTATTATAACATAAAAGAAGCATCACATTATTAAACTTAAGACGTGCCATGCGAGCAGGACGTTATATATAGGAAAATGTAATTTAATATAAGCAAGGATGTTATATCATCATCATATTGCATCCCAACAAGAAGATATATCTTTGTATATGCGAATGATACTTTTTTAATTGGAACAGGTTTATTTTATCTGAATTTCAAGATAATCAAATTTTATTTTTATTTATAATTGTTTTAGCTGGCTCGTATGTTTTTCAAAAGGAATGATTTTTTTCCACATTATATAATATCAGCTGTGATCTAGATTAAAAATTTAATGACTTTAACGAGTGTGGTGTGTTGATTAATTATTATTTATTACTTTTTAGCCAGCATGTACATTTTAATTATTTAAAAAAAATATTATTTAGGAAGAAACACACTTGTTCACTTTAGTATAATAAAACATTTTTATATAGGCACGCGAGCACGTATTTTTGCTTTATTATTATTTTGGTGTTTAATATCTTTTACATGAGACTATTTTCGTATGATTATGATCATATTTTGTGATAAGTTTTTTTTAAATTTAAAAAAAAAATTTACATATACAAGAAGTATTAAAGGGCTAATTATTTTATTGGGCTAATAAATATTCAAAGCACATATCTAATATGATCAAATTGTTTCATTTTTTAATTTATTAAAAATTAAAATTAAAAAATAATAAACGCTAATAAAATTGGTTTATATTACTTGAAATAAGAAAAACATATTTTTTTCTTTTAAAATTCGCTAAAGCTTTACATTTAATCGATAGTAAGGAATTTCAAAAAATCAAAATGTTGACAAAAACTTTGAACTGATTTATGATTAATAGTAAAAAAAAAATCATTTTTAGACATTTTTTTAAGAACTTTCAATAATTTTTAATAAATTAATAAATCAAATTAAAATTTTGCGGATTTATAAAGTGATAAGTTTAAGACAAAATAATTTCATTTTTTATGAAAAACTAATAATTTTGTTTTAATTCGCTTGAGCTTAAGTTGCTTGAGCTTAAGTTGAGTAAGTAGTAATCTTTATTTAATTTTTTTTTTTAATAATTTAAAAATCTATCAAATTGCCAACTATTATATCACCTAAATTTAAATAAAATATAAAAAATTTATATTTAAAAAAAAAATCAATAATAATTTCTTCAGTTTATTTTGATTAACCAAATAATTCGTCATACACTCTCATTCATACAATTAAAATGTGCGCTTTAATTTTTGCATACTGACTATTCAAATTAAATTATTATTGTTATAATGAATGAATGGAAAAAACAATGTTTTTTTTATTAACAAGTTGCATGTAAAATGTTATATAAAGTGAATGAAATATTAAAAACATGCATTGGCGCCCGGCGCAGAAGGAGCAGAAGAGGGTAATGCAGTCGGTCTTCAAATTAATTTCTGGAATTGTAATTTCTCTCTTATACAAAATTTACTGAAGGGAAAAATTGTGAATTTATAAATTAATATTTTTTTTTTATTTTTTTGTATTTGCTTAAAATGGATTTAGATCATTTTATCGATCCACCTATAGCCGCATATTTTGAACGTGACATAAAGTCTAACTGTCTTATAGATCAGATAAGTTAACTTTAACTTATCCAAGCCATTTTACAATTAAACGAAAAATTATTGATAGTTTTTATTAATTTTTCCCATTAAGGCCTTGCAAGAAAAATATTCTTTAAAGTCAACCAAAACCATCAAAATTTTGTACATGATTTTATGTATTTTACGGTATTATACAACAAACTATCTCAGATTTTTTTTTTAAATAAATGAAATGAAATTAAATTTCAATTAAATTATTTGTTTGAGAACAAATCTTTCCCCTCCCTCGTTGAAAAAAAATTCGAGGGCCTATGCAAAAAATATACTTTATGTAAATGTTACATTAAATTAGAATAATCAATAAAAAAAATGTCTTTGATTTGAATAAATTTAAGAAAATATATATTTAATATTTAATATTAAAATTGTGTGGTCGCGGATAAGAAAACTCAAATATAATATGTTATTTTATTCAATACATTTAATTTAATTATTTATTTGAACAACAGAGAAAAAAATGTGTTGAATTAAAAACTATAATTAATTAAAATTTATACAATTAAAATAATATGTTAAATTTAAATGGACTTTTTCGATTATTGATAACGTTTAAAAAAACTATATTATATTGAGTGGCGCTTGGTTTTGATTTTGTTTGTCTTAATGAATTGTATCAGACATTTTAGTCCATAGAAAATTATTTCTTTAAATTTAAAATATTAATAAATAAAATTTAACAAAATTTTTATTAAAATATTTCCTTTTTTATTTTTATTTTTTAGGTATCTAAAAGTAATACTGAAGGACATGCTGTATACTTAATACTACACCGTTTATGTTATGATAATGCAATATATCAACAAATAAATTTAAAAAATATTTAATGATTAACATTTAATCCATCAATCTCACCATTATATTTGCTTTTTGTCGATTTTAAACAAGCGTTTGATAGCTTGGATCAAGATATGATGTGGAAAATATTGAAGAGTTACGGTATTCCTGAGAAGCTTCTGAATATCATTCAAGGGCTTTACATGG
>JANSTW010063377.1:0-11017 GCA_027564275.1 Diadocidia ferruginosa
TGTTTTTAAAATACAATTTGAAAACTATATTTGATTTGTGTCTGCTCAAAATGCATTTTATTTTAATTTCTCTAAGAATTGTTAACGTTAGTAAGTTAATTAAGTCAGTTTCTGTTTTTTCTATTATTTTATAATTGTTATTGTCCAATAAATTTTTTTTATTACCTAATTTATTTTTTAATCTCATAAAATTATTTTTTTAAATTTTAAAACATTTTTTAGTAATAAACGATTAGAAATATTTAAATTTTTTAAAACAGGCTAATCGGTTAAAAAACCCTGTTTTTTTTAAACAAATAGTTCATTAAGTAATCTCAGCACTTAAAACTCGTTTCGGGACCTACGTCCCATCATCAGTATGGCTGAGAAACTCAATTCTTTGATAAGACATGGGGAAAAATTTTAGTTTTAAATTTAAATGTAAAATAAGTCTTTCTAAAACAATGACCGATTGTCTGTAGTTTAGTTATTTAAATCTATTTTAATTATTTAAATAATTTTTTCTTCGCATATTCAAAAATAACCATAAAATGTCCAAATAAATAAACACAGAACTGTCACAGTCTAATTTCACCAATTAAATTAATTCGAAATCATTTGACCAAAATAAATTTCTAAACATATAATATGCATCTTGCTAAATTAATTTATTCAAAATTATATAAATAAATATTAATAATTCACTTCTACATATTTATATGCATTTTATTATCTCAGTCAAAAATCTGATTAACAAATTAAATTATTACAAATAATGTTCAGACAAATTTGTTACATCTTATTTTGTCGTTTTGTTTAATAAACATTTGCGAATATTCAACATATAGGAAAATTGCGAATGTGTTTGAATAATAATAATAAGTTGCAAGCGCCAAATAATGATAGTGATGACCATTTATGTCGTGCATTCGCAAACAAAAAAGTGATGTTTTTTTTCACTGTACCACCACAAACCTATTCACTTATGCATCAACACTTTGATATTTATTATTTTGTATCTCATAAGAAAATTAAATACAACAATCTCGCAATTGTGGCCCTTTCTACTATATATTTTCAAATTCACAATACTAAACACACATTCTGCATTAAAAAATGATGAAAAAGTGCAGAAACATAAATTTTTGTAGTTTGCCAAGAAATCGTTTTTCATGAAAATGTAAAACTGAATAATTTTCTTGCATTAAACCGAGACAAAAAAACAGCGCAGAGTGCAACAGAAAAGACGAGTCGAGCGAAAAAAAACAAAGAATATTTCTAAGCCAAAAATTAATAGCTTGAGATGATTATTGTCAACGTCTGTCTTCTCTATTATAAATAAATACTGCACTATGTATACATTTTTAGCAAAATACAATTATAAAATTTAAAATATTTCGTGAAAATGCAATATTTTTGCACATTCGGAATCCACAGCGATGAAAATAGGGAGAATGCAGCAGCATTTTTTTAATATGAATGTAGAATTTTCCTCATCTTTATTTATATCAGATAGAGAGGTTTCAGTTCAAATAAACCTTTAAGCAAATATTTAGAATTCCTCCCTCCCTCTTGGATCCTCCCAAAGCTTTGTAGGATGGTAGAGGGGTCTTCCCTGAACAACGTTTGTTTGGGGAGTTTACGGCGCTTGGCCCTCTTTAGAGCAGGAGGAGTTTAAAGTTTGTGCTTTGTATAGGAAAATTATTTTATTAATTTTTTTTTGCCAATTTAATAAGGCAAATTTGGACTTTATAATGGTCTGGGTCGAGGAAAAAAACTAAAAATACGGTTTTTGTACAGTTCCGACTGAGAAACAGCTTATGTCAAAATCAACCAATCAGAACGCGTTTAGCATGCGGAATTTTTGGACGAGCGGAAAAAATACGCGTTCTGATTGGTTGATTTTGATATAAGCCGCTTAAAAAATTTCTCAGTCGGAACTGTAAATCTGGCGTTATGTCATGTAATCAGGTATTTTTACAACGAATAAACAATATATGCAATATTTGCTATGTTCAGGACCCATTATATTGAATATACTAATTTCATTTTTTTCTACAAAATATTACTCGTATGCATCTCTAGCTCCTCCCATTTGATAATTCAATGATACTGACGCTAAATCGTTATTTTTACCCCTGCTCAACGCGCCTTAAGAGGTTTTTACAGTGTTGTCTTTGTTAAGACTAAACCAGAATGACTGCTGAAATTTAATTGTGTCTCTTTTATAATAAGATATTTTGCATCTCAAGCTCCTCCTATTTGACGATTCGATGTGACTGATGCTAAATCGTAAAATTTAAATTATGTTTCACAACTATTTTTAAGATTTTTGAGATAATCTAAAATAAACTGGCACAGCAGAATTGAGACCCTTCCTCATAAGCAGACTTTTGGAGTTAAGAGGTAAACGAAATATATCGATATTTTCTGATTTTCGATATATCGATAATTTTAATTTTCATTTTCAGCAACTCGCACTAGTCATTTTTTTGTAATGGGGTGACTTCAAAACAACTGCGATCGCTTTTGAATAACATCTGCGAATGTAAGGTGATAGCCCAGATGATAGCCCAAATTTTTTGACTCTATACCGAGGCTGGAACCCACAACCTTTTTTTTGCTTTTCGATATTCGATATATTGAAGAATATCGATATTTTTTGAAAATATCGATATATCGATATTTTTCAAATATCGAACAGCCCTATACACACAACTGTACAGAATGGAAGAATGGGTAAATTACACATTTTTGTTGTGGAAATAAAGAAAAGGGGGCACACCCCTTTCAAAATAGAAGATAGTTTGTATGGAATATATAGATTTATAAATATTTTTTGTGTGATGTCAAATGAAATGTCCTGACAAGGGCTACATTTATTTTAATTGAGTCCTTCGGAAAAATAAAAAAAATCACTAAACTGGCGAGACCAAAACTGAAAACTTCTAAAACTGACCAGTTTACTTAGTACTTTTTGGTATTATTTTTTTTTAATAAAAAAATCGCGGATAAAACACGAATTTGTGAAAATATCAAAATTTCGCTAATTTTTTTTTTATTATTTAAAAACCGTTAAAGTAGTGTTATTTGACAGGACACTGAGCAGCAATAAAGCAGAAAAAATACTTATTATAACTGCCAAAAAATCAGTCGCTGCCAGCTCTTCTGTGCATATAATTTATTTTCTAAAATACAGCGTCTATATAACACTGTATAGGTATTGCAGTGTTACCATTATTATAATAATTTAAATTTTTGATTCGATCCTTCTAAGGGATTTCTATTTTAAGATTATACGATGATGATGATCACAAAGACAATAACGGCCACCGCACATCACGCAGACTAAAAAGCGGACAATATTCTTTGGTATAAAAGACAGTGGACAATTGTTATTAATTCACTCGCCGAATTATTGAGTCGCCGGAAGGGCATACAAATTTTAGTGTTTTTTACGAGGTTGGTTCAAAATTATATTAGAATTAATTTATAGTTACAAAAAAAAGTGAAAGTTTTAGAATATAATTGATTGAAAGTGCTATAAGTTCATTGTGCTTTATTATAAGGACGTTTTAGTGAATATTTGGAATATTATCTGGGAAAGAAAATTGGATTACTACGAACCATAAACTATAAAGTTATAGAATTTGTGAAAATTGCAAAAAAAAATTAACTTTTATTAAAGATCTATTTGAAACAATTATAAATTCTAAATATGATCACTGGGATCAGATACAATATAAAGTTTTTCTTCCACTTTGATTTCATAAAGTGATTTGAAGACAATTTATTTTTCATTTTCGTTTATATAAGTTCTAAATTGTGCTAAAATATTAATTATAGATTCTATATGATCACTGATCACTGATCACATTCAATATAAAGTTTTTATTCCACTTTAATTTCATATAGTATATATATTGATATATTGAAGAAAAATTATTTCTATAAATTGTGATAGAATAATAGTAGATTCTGTAAATTTGTGAAATTCTATAAGATCACTGATCACCAAACAGTCACAATATAAAGTTTTTTATTCCACTTTGATTTCGTATAGTGTTTTGAAAAAATTGTTTTTTCATACTTTCTTTATATTTCTATAAATTGTAATAAAATGTTAAAAGTAGATTCTGTAAATTTTTTAAATTTATTTTAAAGTTTACCTTTTTAATTATCTATTTGAAGCAATTATAGATTTTATATGATCATTGATCAAATACAATATAAAATTTCCCACTTTTATATTTCGCAGTGATTTAAAGGAAATAATTTTTTTATTTTTAATAAATTTCTAAATTTGTCCAAAAATGTTAAAATGTACATTCAATATGATCACTGATCAGATACAATATAAAGTTTTTTATGAATTTTTTTGTTGAGAATAATTTATAGAGAAATATATCGAATGTGAAAAATTAATTTCCTTCAAATAATTATATGAAATCAAAGTGGAAAGAAAAAACTTTTTATTGAATCAGATCAGTGTTCATATTTAGAATTTATAATTGATCATTAATAAAAGTATAGACTTTGTGTAAAATTCTTCATGGAAAAAATATTGTCAAACATTTTACATTCAATTTTCTAATAAGTTAATATTACGAAAATACTTCCAATATAAGTTACATATTTTTATCAAGATAAAATTATCCCTTAAAAAAATAAAAAAATAGAACTTTCAGTTCATTTTCAAATTAATGTCTTCTCTGCTAATTTTGTATCATGCGGTAATATTAAATTATGTGCAAACATGATCCCAACAAAAAAATACGATAGATAGTAATCCCTAAAGAAAAACCATCAGTCATTTTTTCAATTAAAGCTCTGCGAATAAAAGCCAATTTCACTGAACGTATACAGACAAGAGAAATTAACAAACAGAAAAAATTATGAAAAGAAAAAAAAAACACATAAGAGCAACAGAGTCTATATTTTATATCCACAGCCAGCATAATCAAAACCCTATCCTATTACAATTTATCTAATTTTTGGTTTATTTTGGGTTAGGCATTGTTTTTCTAAAATACAATATAGAAATAGCCACACGCGCTTATATATTCAACTTTCACATCTAAAACAATGTTATATGGATATGATCAAAAACAACCCCTTATTATATACATTTTAGTACATAAATATACTTAACATTAATAACAAATAAATGATGAAATTAATATTATCTAACCATAATGTAAAATAATAACATATAGATATACATAGGAACAACAATAGGCCCATCAATTTCAGCCTATGTATATATGGAAGAAATTCCAGATCTTGGAGATTCAGACATGAGACATGATATGCACATCAGGCATCACAAAACGCATTTATATTAATGATATATTATTGTTTGGATCATTTATACATAAATTTATGTGTAATCATCATACTTATACATATTTTATCAGTTGATATCATCTTTTAAAGTCACTGGCCAGAATATTTGGCTTACAATTAATTTGTAATTATTTTTGTATAAATATATCCAAATAATTGGTTTTTGTTATACAATTATGAATTAAGACCGCTAAGCTGGAATCTTTAAAAAAATTGTAAAGATTTCTTGTAAGCTATAAGAAATGTCTAAATTAATCGATTCACAATTTTTCAAAATCAAAGTTTTTTTTCTGTCCAACCACCGCTCCACTACAAAACAGTTATTCGGATCGCTGATGAAGTTAAAAAGATAACAGAAACTAACTTGAATATCGCTGTTTATTACATATTTTTTAGATAACATTAACAATATCTAAAGTTTATTATACGACAAAATTATAATTTAATAATTATTACTCTGCAGTTATGACATTAACCTGTAAAAAAACAATATGCATTTTAATTACATACAAAAAATCAAAGTATCAAATAAAAACATTAAAATAAAAAAATATTACGGCCAAGCACTGTAGTTGAGATAATGGGGTTCGCATTTCTGAAGAGAAAAAAATATATTCCATGAAAACTATATGCATTATGCATATCAAACAAGACGCAATGAATTTTCGGAGGGTTACGTTTTTTTGCTATCTTTTTATGGTATTGGGGGTAGCAGCAAGCAATCAAATTTATTGAGGAATAATGATTAAAGTCTATTAAAATAAATTAGTGTCAAGTTGATGTTTATAATTTTTCTTATTCTTATCTTACAGTACCGAGAAATAAAAATAAAAATTCAAAATGTGTGATGATGATGCAGGAGCACTAGTCGTAGACAATGGATCAGGTATGTGCAAAGCTGGCTTTGCTGGTGATGATGCACCACGTGCTGTCTTCCCATCAATTGTTGGCCGTCCACGCCATCAAGGTGTGATGGTCGGTATGGGTCAAAAAGATTGCTACGTTGGTGATGAGGCACAAAGCAAACGTGGTATTCTCACGCTGAAATATCCGATTGAGCATGGTATCATTACAAATTGGGATGATATGGAGAAAATTTGGCATCATACATTCTACAATGAATTGCGTGTGGCTCCAGAAGAGCATCCAGTTTTGTTGACTGAAGCCCCATTGAATCCAAAGGCCAATCGTGAGAAGATGACACAAATTATGTTTGAAACATTCAACTCACCAGCCATGTATGTTGCCATCCAGGCTGTTCTATCCCTATACGCTTCCGGTCGTACCACCGGTATTGTATTGGATTCTGGTGATGGTGTATCCCATACAGTACCAATCTATGAAGGTTATGCTTTGCCACATGCTATCCTTCGTTTGGATTTGGCCGGTCGTGATTTGACCGATTACCTCATGAAAATCTTAACCGAAAGAGGATACTCATTCACAACAACAGCTGAACGGGAAATTGTCCGTGACATCAAGGAAAAATTGTGCTATGTTGCTTTGGACTTTGAACAGGAAATGGCCACCGCATCAGCCTCAACATCTCTGGAAAAATCCTATGAATTACCCGACGGTCAAGTTATTACCATTGGTAATGAACGTTTCCGTTGTCCAGAATCCCTTTTCCAACCATCATTTTTGGGAATGGAATCATGTGGTATTCATGAAACTGTCTACAATTCAATCATGAAGTGTGACGTTGATATCAGAAAAGACTTGTACGCTAACACAGTTTTGTCCGGTGGTACCACAATGTACCCAGGTAACTATAAATTACTAATTCCAAAATTGGCCATCTCTATAAAATTCTCTTTAAATAGGTATTGCTGATCGTATGCAAAAAGAAATCACCGCATTGGCTCCATCAACAATTAAAATTAAGATTATCGCTCCACCAGAACGTAAATACTCCGTATGGATCGGTGGATCAATCTTGGCTTCTCTATCTACTTTCCAAGCTATGTGGATCTCAAAACAAGAATACGATGAATCTGGTCCAGGAATTGTACATCGTAAATGCTTTTAAGCTATTAGTAATAGCAACAATCTATACAAAAAAGACCGTAACAACAACAACTACAACAACTTTACTGACTTTAATTATATTTTTTATGCGCTAATCACGGATGTGTCAGATGGAATTAAAAAACTATTGTGATTGCGACAATGACGCTGCCTATTTACCTAAGATAATGTAAAATATTGCAATAAAAAAGACATAATTTTAATAAAATACTGAGAAAACAATTAAAAATGAAGGAGAAATTATTGAATTTTTTGTTTTAAATTAAATTTTCTAAATTTTAGCTAAAAAACTTCTTATCTTATTTTTTTTGATTTCCTTAAATCATTTTGTTTAAATTTAAGTTATCGATTGTAATTTAAAGAATTAAAACGAAAAAAATGATTTGTTGTACATAATATTATGAAATTATGTTGATTGAAATGTAATAAAAAAAATATTTTAAAAACTGTGTCTTTTTTATATAATTATTTTTTCAATCAATTTCTTTTAAAAATTAAAATTCCAAGATTTTTTTTTAATTATAAACTCTATTAAATTGACATGGCACAGTCATAAATATCACGTGTTTAAGTTTATCACGTGTTCTTATGTGGCTATTTATTTTCTATATGATATAAATTAATTAACTTAAACAAACTCGTTAAATTATTTAACAATAATTTTTTTATATATTTCGGTAAAATTAATTAACCTCATCAGTAGCTATTTTTTAATCTTATATTTAGTTTATTTAGTTTATCTTAAATGATATTATTTTTAAACTGTCTAAATGATTAGTTTTAAAGAAATTTGTATAACAAATTAAATTAAATATTTTTGGGAAATTACGCTTATAAATTAGATTTTTTTCTGATCTGATTTTCTTCAAAAAGGTCCTTCCGCAGTTTTACTTATACTAATTATAATAACACTTAACTGATTACAATATTGTTCAAATATATACATAAAAAGTTGTACAATCAGACCAAAAAAGGTTTTACACAATTTCTGGTAAATTTACATCTAATCTAAAAGCAAAATAAAAGGGACGATTCTCTGTAACAACTCTAAAGAGTGTCAAAGTATATTAAATTGTATAGACATAATAACCCAAATTATTTCATTTAATCATAAGTAGGCAAAATTTTAAAACAAGATAAAAATCTTGAAATCATCTTGTGACAATAAACAAAGAACTTGTACAAAGATCTTTATGTAATATAACCAATTATACGCAGCATATTTTAACCCATCAACATCTTTAACCTCGCTTTGCATATTATTCTACTCAAGTGTGTAGAGACCTTAAGGCAAGGTTTTAAACTTTTCCCCAATTCAATCAACCTTCCATTTTATATTATTATAAAACATAATTTATTTTAAAAACATATTTTACATATAGAATATTATGGGTTATTATGCGTGTATTGTATAGTAACCCTGAAAAGTATGTATATTAGGACGCCCAATTTTCATGTTGAAAAAAAAATATCGATTAATGAATCAATATTTTAGTGATTTTATTGAATTTGGCGAATATTTTTTAAAGAGTAGTTTTTTCTTACCCGCTTAAGACCAGGGTTGTTTGTCTGTTTAACATCTGCTGCCATTTATGATATTTAAAATTAAGGATTATTTGAGTGTACTATACGATTCTACTTATTTTTTTTAAACATAGGTACCATTTTATCTATTAAAATTCTATTCGCCAATGCACATCCATCTAGACAATGACAAATGTAAACTTGTTCATTTAACCAAATATCATCTTAAGTTCTAATATGATTAATAGCTTCAGACTATTTCCGATACGCACAAAATCAGAGACTATAAAAAAATGCTAGTCATCCTAATATATCTACATTTATAGTCAGAAGGTAAAATTCACACACAGTATACTTTCCATGTATAAAAAAGGGTTTTTAACCGAAAATTGAAGTTAAAAAATAAATTGCACAAGGAAATATTACGCTTATATTTCACACCCTTTACCTGTGTGCATAAAGAATACAATATTATATGGAAGTGAGCTCCTAATAAATAGCTTGGTTATGAAATACGTGATTGCCATGATAACCATTTATTTATTGGAACATTATTGTCACTCATCTTATATAATAATAGCTTTTTGGGAATAAGTCTACCTTTTTACATATTATAATGGGAGAATTAAGTATATATGGTTAGGTTATGTAGTATTGTAGTAGATAAATACTAAATAGTATAATACTATCAATATAAGCTGAAAATTATTGTGAAAGTTAAAGAATTGGATCTTCGCATATAATACACAAGGTTTATATAGCTATATTTGACAAAGTCATACTTATTTTATATAGCAGACTGGACTATTCACAATTTTACGACGTAGAACAACCTACAAGTACTTACTACTTAGTGCATTTTCATTGAAATATTAAATCTCTGCCCCAACGACCTCTAGTCCGATTATTCAAGTTTTCAAAATAAATATGGTCGATAAAATAATTCTTTTTTGTAATTATTATATTTAATTATTTTGAATTTTGTGATTTGAATTCGCGTTTTATTTTGTTTGAAAGAATGAATCTTAGTACGAATTTGAATAGAAAAATATTAAATGCAGGCACTAGAATTGTCTTTTGTATATTCTTCAAAGGAAGTACCGGAGTAATCAGATTTTATTGAAAGAACCATTGATGACGGTTAAACAGAATAGTAATTGGTCATAATTATCCTCTTTTTACTAGTAATTCATTAAATAATTCTGCTAGTGACATCAATACTGACGATTCAGATATAATAGGCGAGAATTGTTTCACTTGAAATTATCCGTTCGGCAAAAATCATTTCATTCTAGATATGAAAACTATTGGATTTGATGCAGATGTAACAGTTACATGCTCTTGTGCTGAAAGCTACAATTGAATTTTTAATTGAGATCAGAATTATACAGGACAGATAAATTTAGTTATGTCTGGATCTAGAAATAGTAAACTTCGATAAGGTAGAAACTTGGAGCCAATGCAATAGCTCAGTTGGTGGAGGTATGGTCAACAAAATGAATATTGTAAGCGGGAGGTCGGTGGTTCGAGACTCCCAACGGCACAAATTAAAAAAAAATCCAGAAGTGTTTTTTTCGGAATCTAGGAGATAAAATTACTTCTGGAATTTGATTTGTCGGGCCGGGTGGTTCGTATTCCACTTGAAACTGTAGGTCCCGTGTCACGTTGAATTTGACAGACAGATTCGACATAAAAGTGACACACGTGGTATTCAAAACGGCATTTTCATGCTAATTGGGATTCTGAGGAATAATTAGCCACTTTAACCAACCAACAAACTTGGATCAGTTAGCCACCATGGTTTTCGAAGTCTGGGAGGTCCTCTTCTTTTAGGGGGGGGAGGATCCGTTAGAACCTGAGGCCATAAGCGCTAATGTGTAAAATCTCCATAAGTTGCAAACGAGGTGGACGGTTCTAAGGTTAATCTTTTCTAAACCAGCATCAATTTGAACTTGAGTCAACAAAAATTGTTTGAGGTTTTGTAATAAAATTGACTCAAATAAAAAATAAATAAAAAGTAATTGTTTCCTATATATTAAAAAAAAAAAATAAAAAAAATTTGTAAACTTGAATAATCGGACATGCGGTCGTTGGGGGAAGGGATTTATTATTTCAATAAATATGCACTAAGTATACTACT
>JANSTW010063388.1:0-11016 GCA_027564275.1 Diadocidia ferruginosa
AAATGCACCAAATTGGATGATAGGAGAATTTTTTGTTGAATCGTCAAATAAACATTTCTTTTAGTAATATAGGAGAATTAGAATATTTTCGAAAAAAAAATAATAACAAGTATCTTTTTTTACTTTTATTTATTTTTTTTTTGTATGTGAGCTACCTGTTTCTGTAATCAAAATTCTTGATTATCCACAGCAGACAAATTACTTAGGCGCTATCGACAATAAACATTTTGTTTATTTAACATTTTGCATTGCTTTACACATTATATTTCTTGGACATTATTCACTATTTATGACCCAGATACTGTATAATTAATTTATAACTACTCAATATGTCATATAGATTGGCAATTTTTTAATTAATTAGAAAAACCATTTTCATTAAATGTTTAAGAAACATTTTTCTCAACAGCGTTCACGTCGCGTACTATGAAACCAATAAATAAAATTGGCATTTCAAGAAAATGAAAATTTAGATAAACAAACCCATGCCGTGTCATCGAAAAGCCCTGGCACCGAAAGCCCTGGCATCGAAAGCCGTAGCGTCGAATTGCCCGAATTATCAAATAGGAGGAGCTTGAGATGCATATATAAAGGGGCAAAATTTAATTTCAGCAGTCAATATATGGTTTAGCCTTGCAACAAATCAAGTTGTACAAGACAAAATGCAGCTGCTTTTTTAAACTAAATTCTTTAAAAAAAAAAGTTATTATAATTTTTTTTTTACAAATTATTTCTGCACATTACAAAAACAACTTTTCAGATTTTAGTTTGGAAATTTGGAAATTTGGAATTTCGAATACCAATATTTTTTTGGGAGGCGAGAATGAAATTAGTATATTCAATATAATGGGTCCTGGGCGCACGTATATATCGTTTATTCGTTGTAAAAATACTGTTCAATCATCAAATAGCAGAAGCTAGAACAATATTTTTTAGACAAAAATTAAATAAGTATATTTAATATAATGGGTCCTGGGCGCACGCATACATATATCGTTTATTCGTCTTCATTCAAACAAATCATTTTTAATAATTTTCGCACTGTACCTGATCATGAAATTCGGGTATATTTAATAATTTTATAAGGATAGAATATGTTCAATTGTTTAACCGTTATCGGTGCGAGAAAAAAAACACCTTTATCGGTGCGAAAAGGCACACGTGTACCTTTATATATTTGGCTGAACTGCAGTATAGCGAACATGCTCCAAATAAGACCCCACCCTCTCTATCCTGTAAAATGTCATCCCCTGCCCAAAAAATTGTGCTACGTCTATTAGGGGGAAACTCCCTTCGGCAGGAGGGGGGGGGGTTAAGTTTGTATGCACAAGTTTTATAATGCAATATTCTTTTGTCACACTTATACAGAATATGTTTAAGAAAAGTTACTATAATAATATGTTATCCCTCATAGTTGTTTTCGCTTCTGTCGGCAGTCTCCGAGACTGTCTTCTTCTTTTTTTTTACTTCTCATACCAAATCGTAAAAATTGTAAGCTTTTTACGTACTGAGTCTGTATTGCAGCATACCTCGAAATCTATATAATTTGCAAAAAAAATTAGTTAAGTTCGCACCAAAGTTGTAGGAAAATATATATAAATATATCTACTATAACACACTCTTTTTAAGCTGGTTTTGGTTTCAATGCATAAGTTCATTGAAACCAAAACCAGCTCAAAAAGAGTGTTCCATCCCGTTGGGACTATTATCGCTATTATCCTTTAGACATACTCCACCAAGAAAAACTTGATTCGACTTGTTATTAATTGTTCCAGTTTTCCATACAGGCCAAATTATTATCTTAGGGATAATATGACTAGCAGCTATAAAGTAGAGGCCTACAAAAACAGTTGTGACAATACATAATTTTCATACAAAAAATCGTAGGGTGAATATTTTTTACTGTACGTTTTGCCGTATACAAAAAAAATCACCTCAAATTGTTTTTGTTTCCTGTACAAAATTTCTATAGCTTATTTTCCACAAAATTGCGTGTTGTCGCATCTCTTTCTGTATAAAGATCTCTACTATAAAGCTGTCAGCTTTCTGAAGGGAGTTCTTCACGGTTTTAAACGATGAATTTTAACAAAAAAAATATGTTTTAATATATTTTCATGTAATATAATCTTTATTTTTTTGTACACGCATTCAAAACTTTTATAACGTTTTGAATATATAGTAGGTACTACTGAAGAGGTACATTGTACTGGACGAAATGTAAATATTTATTTGTGTTGAAAAAAATCATTTTATTTTCTAAAAAGCAATAAAGTGGAAAATAATTATTTATATTTTGTATTTAATTTTAGAAAATCTACAATATTTACGCTTGGGCGATAATAATATTCATCAAATCCCAAGTGACGCACTGCGACCACTACACCGACTCAGGCATTTGGATTTACGATCGAACAACATCAGTGTTATAATGGAGGATGCATTCGTTGGATATGGTGATTCGATAACATTTTTAAATATTCAGAAAAATGAGTGAGTTTTTTTTATATTTATATTTATATTCTAAAATTATTATAGTTTTTCATAAGTCAAAGTTATACTATTTCCACGATTTTTTTTTTAACATAAAGTTCAACTTTTTGCATATTTTTTAATCAAGTTTTATTGATTTCTGGTTAAATCTGCTAAAATTTTAACAAACCAGATTAAATTATACAATTTAAATTTATTAAATCTTAATCTCAATAGCGCTTGAAACTGCCATATATACACTCTGGCGATCCTCTTCCACATATTGTAATATTGATCAATTGATTTGATCTTATAAATTCTGATCTGATCGATTAAAAAAACATTGATTTGAGCAATAATCATCCATGATTTGAGCTATACATTTTAAGGAATTGATCTATTTTTTTTTTTTTTTTATATCAAATCAGTATTGATTGTATTAAAAAATACTATGTTTTTGATCGATATCTTCAATATGATTCGATGAAACCAACTTTTTTTCTCGATCAAATCAATTGATTTGATCTTAAAAATTTTGATTTGATCGATAAAAAAAACATTGATTTAAGCAATAATTATCCATGATTTGAGCTATACAATTTTAGAAATTGCTCGATTTTTTTTCAAATCAAATCAGTATTTATCGTATAAAAATACTATGTTTTTGATCGATATCTTCAATATGATTCGATTGATGTGATCTTATAAATTCTGATCTGATCGATTAAAAAAAATGATTTGAGCGATAATTATCGATGATTTGAAATATAAATCGGTGTAAAGAAGAGAATTGTTAATGGTCGATTTAAGGTCAGCTGGCGTAGAAGCAAGGATGCTGTTTTTTTATTAGACATTTTTGGAAAGTGGTTTCTTATTTCTAAATTTTAAACTTAATGAAATTACTGTTTAAGATAACCATATATTATAAATAAATATAACTGATGGCGGCACAAATCATCATCTTTTTAATTATATTTTAAATTTTCTTCTTTAAAGAAAAGAAGCAATGAGAAAAATTTAACCAGCTAAGGAGATTAGTGCATATAATTCATAAGAAATTATTCAGCAAATATTTAAAAGCATTTTTTTGGTCTTATAAAATGCTCTATATATTTATACCTGACTTAAAACTACTTAAAAGAAAATTAAAACGAGAAAAAAAAACACGACGTTACCAAAACAATCTTTTCTTCCACAAACTTAATTAAATTTGCATTTATTATATGACGGCATCATGCGGTGTGGAGCAAGTTGTGCTTTTCTCATGAGATGGATAAACATGCTTTTCTCTTATATATATAGAAATAAAATGTTCACTATATATTTTCCCAACTATAGTTGTATATAAGAAAAATGAAAATTTATTATGCATTATAGTAAAGCTGTACAAAATGTTTTAACTATAAAACCACAAAAACCATGTTTCGGTATAGAAAAAAAAACTATTCGACTTTTATAAAGTCAGTCTTCACCGCCCCAGAATAAATATTACATGTCTTATATAAATTCAATAATGATGTTTTCAAATTCATAGAAGAAGCTTTCTCTAAAATAAATTTATAAGAAAATAAATATAAAATAAAAATAATAAAAGTAAAAATAAAATTTGTTTTCTATTTTAGCATTAAAAGTTTACCAGCTATGGCATTTGAAAATTTAAACTCTCTCGAAACACTAAACATTCAAAATAACAAACTTGTACGTATACCCGAAGAGGTCATGGAACCCATTATAGATACATTAAGGGTGGTCGATATTATGGGTAAGTAATTTATGGAATTCTATAAATTTTTAATTAGGATTGGCATTTTTGGGAAAATATTAATATTTAATAGTAATCGATACCTCGTCTCGACTTAAACAGAACAAAAATATAATATTTCCTCTACCTGATCTCCCAAATAAAAAAAATTATACCCTCTATGAAACTCCCTGGATTTTAATTTTATAAGTTTAGAAAAATGATTAAGCACGAAAAAAGCGATATGTCTGGATTTTTTAGCATGAAAATTATTTATTGTCACATCTCGTTCTGTAGTATCGCTAAACTACCTGACAATGAAAATTGGCATCCCTTGTGGGGAGAGAGTTTACAGTGCATCAGAAAATTGCGTATTATCGAGAAACGCAAGCTAATTTTTTTTAAACCCGAATTAATTTCGTTCACAAAAATGTGTAAACCGAAAACCCGATGATTTTAAAGAATTTGGTTTGACCTACCTTATGAAAAATGGCATCCTTTGTGGGGAGAGAGTTTGCAGTGCATCAGAAATTGCGTATTATCGAGAAATTTAAGCTAATTTTTTTGCAAAAGTAATTCGATGATTTCAAAAAAAAAATTTGACTTACCTCTCAAAAATTGGCATCCCTTGCGAGGGGAGACTATAGAGAGTCTGTAGTACATCTGAAATTACATAATATCGAAAAACGTAAGCAAAATTGTTTGTTAAACTGAATTTATTTCGTTCACAAAAATATCTAACCAAAAACCTGATGATTTAAAAGAATTTCTTTGGCCTACCTCATGAAAATTGGCATCCCTTGTGGGGAGAGATTTTGCAGTGCATCAGAAATTGCGTAATATCGAGAAACTTAAGTAAATTTTTTTAAAAACCGAAATAATTTTGTTAACAAAAATATCTAGCTGAAAATTCGATGATTTCAAAAAAAAAACTTTAACTTGCCCTTTGAAAAATGGCATCCCTTGTGGGGAGAAAGTTTACAGTGCATCAGAAATTGCGTATTATCGAGAAATATAAGATAATTTTTTGTAAAAACCAAATTAATTTCGTTCACAAAAATGTGTAACCGAAAATCCGATGATTTTAAAGAATTTTGTTTGACTTACTTCATAAAAAATGGCATCCCTTGCGGCCTGCGGGGAGCGTTTACAGTAAATTTGTCATAATATAGAATAATTTATTCACCACGAAAATAAGCCCCAGCAATATGCCTAATTTTTTAGCATGCAAATTATTTATTGTTACATCTCGTCTTATATATAGTATATAACTTTATCATCTTCTTATCCTTTACTGCTAGACGTGGGAGCATAGGGCATCCACAAATGTCCACCATCGCACTATGTTTCTTGCCAAAACTTTGGTTCGGCCAGGTCTGCGTTTACCTTGTGTATTCCACTCTATCGCCACTCTCTCTATATCCCCACTCGGTTTTCGCAGAGTATGTCCAATCCAGTTCCATTTTCTATATAACTATATAGTATCGCTAAACTCAGGCGTAAAATATCAAATTTTGATCGAATCAAATTAGAAATTAAATCAAAAATTGATTCGATCAAGAAAATATTTTTTGATCGAATCAAAAATTAATAATATCAAAATCTGATCGAATGAAATTCTGATCGAATCCAGGCTTGCTAAAAATCAGATAATCGATCAACACCCAAATCAAATATTTTTTTGATCGAATAAAAATTTCATCGTATCAAATCTGATCGAATAAAAAAATGCATTTTTGACCGATTTATAATATGATCGAATCAAATTTTTATCGAATCAAATATTTTTTTGATCATATAAAAATTTGATCGAATCAAATCTGATCGAATAAAAAAAAGAAATCAAAAATTGATTTGATCAAGAAACTATTTTTTTTATCGAATCAAAAATTGATAATATCAAAATCTGATCGAATCAAAATCAGAAAAATGTTGATCGGATAAAAAACTGATTTGAGCGATGAACAAAATCTGATTTAATCGATTAAAAATTTGATTGGATCGAATCAAAATTGAGAGAATTAAAATTTTGATTTAATTAGAAAAAAATGATTTGATCATATTTTGATTCGGTCAAAAACGCATTTTTTTATCCGATCAGATTTGATTCGATCAAATTTTGATCCGATCAAAAAAATATTTGATTCGATAAAATGATTTGAGCGTTGATCAATTATCTGATTTTTAGCAAGCCTGGCTAAACTATCTGATCTATAAGATTTTTACCAGATTTCAATTTTCAGATCAAAAAAATGTCCTATTTTCCTACGATGGATTTTTTGAGTAGACAGCTTAGGAAGGTCCAGGAAAGGTGTTCAAATTTTCGTAAAACGATCAGAAAAAATATATTTTCAGGATGGTTAAGGGTTAGATTATTATCATCGTTGTGTCCTTTACTCCAAAACGAGGGAGCATAAGGAATGTTAAACCTTTTTTTCTATCTGAAGACCATGGTTTTCATTGACGCCCATATCAAAGGTGGAGTGTTGTCAACAACTCGCACTAGCCATCACTACTCACTAGCGATCAGCGGGTGGGTTTTACACTATATAGGGATCTCAATATGTTGGTATCAGTAGAGGAACAAATCGATTTCTAGGCCAATTTAGAGGTGACTTAGCGGTCATACCTAGGGTTGCGCATCGGTACCGGAGAAAACGGAAATTTACCGGGAAAGTCATATTATTATTTTTTTAAATCGTCGGACCAAATATCACTTTGTCATATAAAATTGAAGATGTCGGCTGGCATTTTGACATATCTTAACGGTTATGGAGGGGGTGATTATTATCAAATGAAAGGTATTTGAAAATAATTTTACTATAAAGGGTTTTAGAATTAGAACAAAATTTGGTAAAGTTTTGGGTGTTATGTCATTTCACCCTCGAAAATGTATAAAAATCGAGTATGTGCTGGTATTTATTTACCCCTTCTTCTGTAATTATGAGATTTATTTATACCTTTTATTTGATACCAAACACTGACCAATTTTTTATTTGCGAAATTTTGCACCCTCTTTTTCACTAACTGTCACTGTAAATACTTTTCTTTTGCAGAAGTTCTCCCAGACTTCAAAAATCTCTACAACAGTTGGCTATCTTTTCCCACTTTGTTGGTGGTTAGGGATAAACTTTTGGTAAAAAATTCAAAAAATTGTTTTTTTAACAGGGTTTGATGTGAGGTACGGAGTGTTCGGTATCATATGAAAGGTATTTCAAAACGAACAAGTAAAAAAATATAAATATTTGACCTTCTAGCACGAAGAGGGAGGGGCAAAATCCGTAATTTATACATTTTTTTGTATAAGGGAGGAAGACTGTAGTATTTAGTGTTATTTAAAATAACATAAACATTATACAAAAATACACTCCAAGGCAAAAAGGTAAGAAAAAGAGTGATTCGAAAAATAGTTATTCCGAAGTATATTCAGAAAGGTTGTGAGATCAGATTTATATTTTGTTTACCCAAACAATTTTTGTTAATTTAGACGTTGACTTTGAAATTCTTTTTGAGATATTCAAAAACTACTATGTTTGTTCGTTTTTCATCATTTAAATTAATAAAATAAATAGTAAATTTTTGTTAAATAAATATTATTTTCTCACTCAATCAATAATAGATAATCCTCTCATCTGTTCGTGCGAACTGATTTGGTTTCCGAATTTGATACAAGATCTAAAGAATCGTGACGACGAAATGACGCAGAAAAAACGGCCAATGTGCACAATGCAATCGGAACATCGAGAGTATTTTGTGCAAAATATGCCACTGGAACGAATGAATTGTATTGGCAAAAATCTAGGTCGAGCCGGTCACATAAGTGGCGCCGAAAAACGGGCACATAGCCTGTTTGGTGGACTGGTGGTGGTAACCGGATTTAGTTTAGCGATAATTTTATATTAATTTTTATATAGTTAACCAAATTTTTTTTTATTGTATAAATTTTATATGTTTTAGTTAAGTTTCTTTTTTTTTTTATTATTATTAATTAAAAAAGCTTAATACTCTCTTCGCAGTGTCAGGTGATGAGAGTAAATTTGCTCTTGAAATTAATAATACAAATTAAAGCTTCTATACCAATTACATATAAACATTCATAAATGTGGATTTCTTTTTGTTTAAATTTAGTAAAACGTAAAAATAAATTTTATAATTTTTTTTATTTTTAAATTTAAAAAATTATATATTTTTAAGATATTTTTTATTATTTTCATATCATTTATAATAAGTAAAAAATGTAAAATTATAAAAATTCAAAATTGTTTTGAATATATACATAAAAATACCAAAGACGTGAATAGCAATCATATCGCAACATTTTTTTTACAAAGAAAATTATATACATATATAATATATAGGAAAATTAAAAGAAAAACTAAAGAAAATTGGAAATGTAAGAAAAAAAAAATTCTTAAAATATTTAAAAACAAATATTTGAATTGTAAGCACTGTATAAGAGATCAACACTCCCTAGAAAATGAAATTATTTTTTGAAGAATAAGGAAAGCCTCATCTATAATAATATTAAAACTAAACAAATAACCTGATTCTTATTTTGGAAATATTTTGTGGGTGCGGTAATTATATTTTACCTATTAAAAAAATAAAATAAGTTTAATGAAATAAAAAATGCTCTTGGTTGATTTCTTTTTTTAATTTGAAGAATAATTAAGACCATTTAAGCCAAATTTTAGTCTGGGTCAATAAATTAATAAAATTAAAAAAATAATAATTTAAAGAAAAAATTAAAATTACATCGCAACCAATTTTGAAGAGAAATTAAAATGTATTCATATATCAAAAAGGTTCGTTTCTTGTAGTCTTTCGTTTGTATATTTGAATTTCTTGTTGAATTTCACATCTGTAACCGCAGTTAACCAGGATACTGAATTATTTAATTTATTTGTATAGTTAATCAAGTTACTAAAATGAGAATAATTTTAACTTAAAAACGAATTATAAAAGTTTATCAAAATATTAAGATGCAAATTAAAATCGGAAGAAATTCATTCATATAATACAAAAAAGTCCATAAAAATTGACTTAAAAATTAATAATATGTAATTCAAAATGGAGCTTAAATAATAAAAATATTTTTGAAATTTGCTCAATCTAATATCGATTTTTTACGATTGTTCTAATTGTGCAATATCACCAAAAATGTTTAATTATTATCAATATGGCGATGTAATTCAAGATGGCGCTTAAATAATAAAAGTATTTTCCAAATTTATTTAATCAAACTGGGATAATAAATTTTTTTGGGATTTTTTTAATATTTTGATTGTTTTATTTGCGCAATATATCAATAATAAATAATAAAAATATCAATATGGTGATGTAATTCAAAATGGCGTTTAAATAAAAAAAATCTAAATTTGTTAAGTCAATTTGGGATAAAACATTTTTTAGGATTGTTATAATATTTCGATTGTTTTATTTGCGCAATATCACAAAAAGGCACTTGTGGGTGCAAATATGTCAATATTAATTCAAGATGGCGATAAAATAATAGAAATATTTTCGAAATTTGTTTAATCAAACTGGGATAATAAATTTGTTTACAATTTATTTTAATATTTTGATTGTTTTATTTGCGCAGTATCACAAAAAAACGCTTGTTATGTGTGCAAAAATATTAATATGGCGATGTCATTCAAGATGGCGATTAAATAATAGAAATATTTTCGAAATTCGTATAATCAAACTGAGATAATTTTTTTTTTAATTTCTTTTAATATTTCGATTGTTTTATTTGGCAATATCGGGTTATTACAAAAAAGACGCTTGTTGTGGGTGCTAAAATATCAATATGGCGATTTCATTCAAGATGGCGATTAAATAATAGAAATATTTTCAAAATTTGTTTAATCAAACTGAGACAATTAATTAATTTATTTAATAAAATATTTCTCAGTTCTAGAATTATCCACTAAGGCGCTACTAAAAAAAATGATATATCCCAAATCCATCGTATCTATATAAAACCAACCATTTTTTTATGAACAAGTTTATAAACAAATGTTTTAGGAAATGAACAATTAAATATTTTTGCGAAAGTTTTTTCTTTTTTAAAAGAGAACCCACAAAAAAATCAACCAAAATAAGAATCACTCACCAAACCAAATATACTTAAGGCAAAGAGGGTAAAAACAAAGAACATTCAATTCAATTCATCAGCACACAATATAGAAACTATATATAGTCTGTCTTTTCAACCAAAAGAAAAATTATCAAATAACTTTAGAAATATTTAAAAAAAAAACATAAAAATATTTATAAAATTTTCCATAAATATTTTTAACATATTTTCTTATACATATCATATGATCGTTATATTAAATAAAAAAGAAAAACCATTAGGCTATATAGTTATATACAAACCAAAATTATAAAATAATTTACTATAAATCTATAAATGTTTCAAAACTAAAATTATTTAAAATAATTTTGGAAACAACAACACATATACTATCATATCATATCATTAGACGTTAAGTGAATTTAGATATTAAATAATAACAACAAAAACGAGCGAGTTTATATTTAAACATATCATATTTCTTTAGAATATTTTATTATTCTAAAATAAATTTAAAAAAAATGTTTAGATCGATATTGCAAATTTTATTTTAAATTAAAAAACAATTTAAAATGTTTAATTTAATTTTATTAGTAAATTTAAAAAATATTTCTTTAAAAATTAATAAAATTTTAAAATAATAATTTTTATTAAATTTAAAAAAAATATTATTTTTACTTTTATTTTTATTTTAATTAAAAATTTAAAAAAATATTTCATTAAG
>JANSTW010063399.1:0-11014 GCA_027564275.1 Diadocidia ferruginosa
TTTAGGAATTTGTTAGGGAATCGTTAGGGGATGTAAAAAGACTGCGATTGCTATAGAAATCAGTTTAATTCGTTCATATTTTCCATCAAAATCTGTTGATTTTAGATTTAAAAAAAATCTCCATGTATAGTCCACAATTTTTTTTATCTGTTTTCTGACTATTTTAGAATCCCAGGAATTTGTTTAGGAATCGTTTAAGGATGTAAAAAGACTGCGATTGCTATAGAAATCAGTTTAATTCGTTCATTTTTAAAAGATGACTTTTGATAGTAAGAAGAAGTTTTAGAAAATATTACAGATATAAAAAAAAGTTCTACTAATGAAATTTAAAAATATTGTTTAAATAGTTTGAAGCTTATAAATCATATATAGAAAATAATCAATTAAAACAAACAATAAAATCTAATTTTGTGCCCCCTTAAATATTTGTTTATTATATAACCTAAGAAGATCTGGTTTTGTATATTATTGCCATGCTTCTGCTATTATTTAATATTATAATATTACAATATTTTTTTTATGATTTTAAAACGATTGGCTGGTTATAAGGTTGTTGTACGGATAATTTTATTCATAAGACAATATATAATAAAAAGATTCAAATGAGCAAGTGCGGTATAATTAAATTAATAGCAAGATATATGGTTAAAACTTCAATTTGTATGTATATAAGTACAAATGTTAATTTCAGAAAGATGGAATTATTAAACTATACAATTATATTTATTTGTCGAAAAGCAATTATAATAAAAATAAGATATATTCTATTTATAGATACAGGAACATGGACTTTATATAATAAAATTTATTATTATTTTAATATCGAAAATGTAAATATATACTTACGATAGGAACAAATTAATCGCATCTTTTTCTTTTTAAAATCCAACTTTTCTAAATATAATAAAAATATTTTATAAAATAAAAATAATTAAATTAAAATATTAAAAATTTCTACGCATATATTATGCATTTATTTTATAAATAAGGAAATATGTGTGGGTATACATATGTAAATTTTTTTCAAATAAAAAAAAATCTGCATGTACCAATACTAGAAACTAAAAGGTATTTTTAAATGCAAGGAAGTAAATAATGCAATTTTTGGCCAAGTTAATTATTTGAAATATTTAAATATGTTTAAGTAGCATTTTGTTTAAAAAAAATTTAATTTCATAATTGAAATGAATTTTATTGGCGAAAATTTGAAAATAAAGCCAATTAAATATTTTACTCGAGATGAAATTGTAATCCATAATAAAATCGACGATATTTGGGTTATAATTCATAAAAATGTTTTATGTTTAAATGCATTTTTTCAAATTAAATTACAGCCATCGTTATCAGCTGTATAATATTAAAAATTACCTATATGAAACTCTTTTGAAATATATTTATTTTCATAGAATTTAAAAGAACTATTAGCCTATGCTGGAAAGGATTTGAGTCATTTCTTTCGTGAAAATGGTGCACCAAAGCTACGACTAACAAACAAAGGAACGTATTTACCAATTTTAGCTGCAACAATTGAAAAATCAACAAATCTATTGTACTGGTGGAACGATTCTGATTTAATTATTGGTGAAGTAAGCAAAGATGATCGACGATTACGAATTATAAATACAATTACTAGTAAAAAGTTTCATATAATCGAAAAAATTTACATAACTTGCTTAATATATATATATATAGGAACCACTGTTTACATGACTGTTTGTGAAGAGGACACAATAAATGATATCAAAGAAAAGTATACGAAACGTTACAATGCGCATAGTGGAAGTTATATTTGGAGGAAATGTTTTCGAGATGTATAAATAACAATTTTGTATCTTAAAAGAAAAAAACTTATTATTTACACGCAGAATGAATTTTCCGGTCGTCTATCATTTACTCGTACACTTACACAAAATGGAATAGTGAAAGAAAAAGATCAAAATGGACTTCCACCTGCACTGTGGCTTTACTATGCAGACGATTTTACCATTGCATAAATAGAAAAATGTTATACATATACGAGAACATTGACACAACGCATCGCACAGAAATCTTAAGTGGCAAATTAAAAATTATATTTTTCTATTATATGTATCTCATAAACAAGTTTTCAAGTTTATTCTTCTACTATATATACTCTTTAACATAATTACATTTCTAAAAGCAACTTTAACACAAATTACAAATTCGCTTGTATATTTACAGCAAAAAATTCAAAGAATTTTAATTGTTTCATTGTAGTTGGTTTGTGAATCCAATTCCATTATACATTTTCTTAAAACGGAAATGCTATTTGATTATTATAATATTTTTTATTATTTGTGCTAATAAAATTCATAATTTGCTTTTAAATGACTTTTCATATTTTTACACATCCGTGTAAATATAATTTTTTTCTTATCAAAAATATAAATGCTTTTTCTCGCTAACTAAACTATATGGGTACTATACGCAAATAAACCGAATAAACAATAAATTTGAAGTTATCAATAAAATGTAACATATTTGGTATGATACCTGATTTATTTTATTGTACATTTATTAATAATATTTATTGACAAAATTAAATATTATATTATATTTACGTTCAATAAATGTCTTAAAGAAATTTTACTTTATAGAAATATATCTGAAAAAGGAAAGGAAGTGAATGAACGCATGTTACTTGTTCGCGCATATAATATACCGCGAAGCTATATAAAACAACTTAAAGCGATTAGAGTATAACATTTTATTATATATTATATGAAGAACGTATCAAGAATTTTAAATTTTCTTATTAAATTACTCTTCTTCAATAATAAATAAATAAATAAATAAGTAAAAAAGTTGTTATTGTGTTATGCTTCAGGATTATATTGTCACAGTCATGCAACCATGAAGGCCACTACTTCCTTAAATGTCTATATTATATATAGCTACGATATTATATATATAGACAATGTCTTCAGCTGTAAGCGTTTTATTTGTTTTTAATATTTTATTTATTTATTATAGCTTTATAATATCTTTCATTTCATTATTTCAAAAAACAAAAAATTATTTTAATATACGATGCCGTGCGTGAAATTCGATTTTTTTTTTGTAAAATTTAATTAATATTTTACTATATACCTATATGCCAATAAAAATAATAATATATTCAAATTATGTAATATTGATAATATTGTTGAATAATAATAATTTTTAAAAACATTTTTATTGTAATAACCTAAATGATTCGAAAAAATGGTAATTATTTTTATAATATTACAAGTTAAGAGTTATAAATAGAAATGTCTTGATACAATAAGTTTAAAATTTATCTAGATTATTAAACAATATGCGAAAAAAACCTCACAATCTGTAAGGATATTATTTCACTAATATGTATATTGTTGATAAAATAATTCATATTAAAATGATAAAAAGGAATTACACATCAACTGCTTTCTTATATACAATCTCTATATTATATATAACATCGACGATGATGGTTGAAAAATTGTATGTATGCAGAATTGTTTTTTAAATTATTTATTTTCTATAAAAAAAAAAAATGCTGGTACTTAGGGCTGTTCGATAATAATTAACATAATAACATATATCAGTATCGGACATAATGTTGAGAATTAAAAAAAATGTGTACTTTGATTTCAGAAGACTTCATTGATTTTAATTATATTTACATATTTTAATAAATAAATATATTTAGCAAGTTTACCCAAACATTTTTATTTAAACCTACTTAATAGTTTATTTATAAGAATTGAAAATCGCAAAGCTCATATTCTAGAAGAATTTATTGGAATTGAACTGATTCTGATCACAATATATATATACGAAATTATCCAATTTTTGGAAAATCTTAGAAGATTTTATGAAATATGTTCAGGTTTATTATTTATTAATCGCACAGTCCTACTATAGTCTATAAAAATTACCTATATAAAGCTGCTTCTTGGCCGAGTTGTTTTTTTCTTTACTTCGAGTAAAATTATTAAAAAGTGATATTATGACTATAACATATGTGAAAAAGGATGTTATTATGTACATGATTGTCTTTAAATATATTATTATTATTAATGTCATGCGTTGTTGATGGAACATAATATTATAAAATAATATATAATTGAGCGATGACTGTTTTTCGCAATGATTTTTTCTGCAGTATAAATTACAATGTATATAAATAAAACAAAGAGAATTAACGGATTAAATCTATTTCTGAAAAAATATAATATACTGAATTATTATTTGTCTGAAACTTGCAGATTATTGGGAAAAAAATGTCACTATAAAAAAATATGTTAAGGTTCGTCGCTGATGTCTTTCGTATGAAATTTTATTTTTCGCAATGAAAACCACAATACCTTATTAAACAAAAGAAGGCATCATCTTATATTAATAATATGACGTTAAAAAGAGAATAATAAACTATATGGTGTGTTTTTTTGCGACCATACACTGGCGCAGGAAAAGTGCTCTTTTCGATAAAAAATATTTTTATTTATATATTGAACATAATCCACAAACAAGCTTATTTAGGCATTTATATGATTTAAATGTTTTATGAGATTTGAATCCAGAATCTACACATACATTTTGAATAAATATTGAAAAAAAAATATTTTAGAACATTCACACTACAAGCTTTCGCTGTAGTTTTTTAGGAGCCATCAGAGCTAACAAGAAATTCGCGAAGAAAACACTACAGGAAAAACTTGACATGCAATCTATTATTGCAACCACAACACAATATTGCAAAAGAGTGTATAGAGCTGCACTTTAAAGCCATATATATGACATGAAGTTTACATATTATTACGTTCATGAGTTATATTCGAAAACATAATTTTATATTGCAATATATAGTTAGAAGCAGGTTGTCATTTGTCTTGCAAATATACTGCTGGAATTAATAAACTTTATTCTGAAGTTTGAGTATTAAGTCTTCGGTTACTCGGTTTAAACGTATGTTTGCACATCTTTGATGGTTTTACTGGATTAAAGGTTGAAAATGATAAATATAGTGGATTTTTGTGTTAAAATTTAGTATATTAGCTAATAAACAAGATTTAAAAAAAATTGAATTTAATTTCCGCAAATTACATCGTCTTTATACACGTATAAATAAAAATTAAGCTAATTTTGAATGGTGTTCGTATATAATTTTAATTATATAATAAAATCTAATTAAGTGATTTTTTGTTTTTTATTAGAAAAAAAATTGTGTATACGGAGCTATATAGGTAATATACATATAGTTATGCCGATAATAATGAATGATTCAAGGCCTTCCGTTCAACAACTCGCCCACAGGTTTAGGTAAATTTATTTTTTTATTTTATTTTTTCATATTAAATTTCGAATAAATAAACAATATTTTAGTTTGAAAGCATTTTATAAATATATAATATAACATAATATTTAAGTGTTTTTTTTAATGTTTTGTATATACAAATTTGGAAATCTGGACTGCGAAGATATTTATTTGAATTAATTTGATGTTTTAGGTTTTTATTTTG
Source organism: Diadocidia ferruginosa (assembly GCA_027564275.1). Classification (NCBI taxonomy): domain Eukaryota; kingdom Metazoa; phylum Arthropoda; class Insecta; order Diptera; family Diadocidiidae; genus Diadocidia; species Diadocidia ferruginosa. The sequence continues at coordinate 5,505 of JANSTW010063399.1, forward strand.
GATTCTATCATTTGTTTGACCAGACAAATTAAGATAATATTCTATATATAAGGCAATTTAGCTTTATAATTATAAAAAATTATTTGATTTTAAGAGTTATTCTTTATTGTAACTTCATTGTACTGAAAAAAACATTAAAATAATTTTTATATTAAAATGAATTTCTTTAAATCTGTAATACGTTTTTCTTTCGAATCGAAATTGCATGTTATACAGAAAAGATATGCAAAGTTTGCCCAATCGCTGATAAGTTTAATGTGGAAACGAAATAAGATTGAACATCGCTGTAAACCCATATTAATACATAAATATATATAATATATATACTATGTGCACAATTTTAACGCAATTTGTTATTTTCAAACAATGCGTGATTTTAATCAAATATTTTACATAATACATCGCAGCTCGACTATAGACAAAATCGTTGTGTCTAACCTAATATTTTAAGTTTTTAAATTAATTTTCACACACCCACACTGTAAAAATAAATATAATATTTTTTTGTAACTAGTATCCATATTAGGCATTACGAAAAAAAATAATATATCAGCTCCATAGCCTCATTATACTTAATGTTACCTGTTTGTATTATTTTTTGTGTGTAATAAAAACAAATATTTACATATTATCTCTTTCGGGACAACAGCAGCAGCATGATACGTACAGATTTCAATGACAATTTTTTATATTATGTTTATTGAAAAATATATTTAGGAATAAAATTTGTATTTTTTTTTAAATTGTACCTCAAGCTTTTTTATGGACAATTTGTATTTATATTTTCATTTTTGATCCAAAAATAGAAAATTAATAAACAAAAGTTTGAATGTATGATTTTTTAATTTCGATTTTAAAAATCTGCTTTAGTTAAATATTAAGTATAGTTTTCTAAATTGACTACGATATTTTTTTCATTTTCATTTTTAATTAACAAAAAATAGAAATTTATGCAAACTTACCGATATGTATAGCAAACGGATGATGTTGAAACGTTATTGATGTATAAAAAACTTACCATCTGAAAAGAAAAATATTTATTTGTAATAAAATTAAGAGCACTATGCTATTTTAAGCACATATATTAAATATCTTTTTGTATAAAACACAGTTTTGTATTACTATTCACAGATCTGATAGCCTAATGGTGAGCCAACGTCCTGTTCCAAATATGGTAGAAGCTGCTCGTGACTATGCTGTGGTAAGTAAAAGAATATATTTTCAGATTTGGCGCAATTTTGCATGAACAAAAGGGTAAATTATCTCAATTATTATTTTTCAATAAAAATTCTTGAGATGAAATAGTGTTGTGTTAAATTTATGATAGTTTTTAGTAACTTTTTATCGTTGATACATATTATTTAAACAAAAGTGTGTTGGTGTGGGAAATAAATAAAAAAAATAAAAAATATTATAATGGTAATATAGTTATTCCATAATAGCTATTTTTATGGACACGATGGTTTTATTTGAGTAAATATTTACATGATCACTCTCATTGAGCTATATAATTATAGATTTTGTATTTGATTTAATATATTAAAAACAAATATGTTGAATTACATTTGTAATTTTTCATATACGTGGCTTTAATAAAGACATTCGATTAACATTGAGTAGGTTTTAGTAATCATATCAATAATTTGCGCAAAAAACTTCAAAACTACAAATAAAAGAAATTACAAATTTAAGCTTCTGACACTATTAATTCGATTTATTTGTGGCAAGTAAGCTGACTATAATAATATGTCTTGTCAAAAACTAATAAATTTATATTCATTCAATGGGATATTTGTTATGTTTCTCTTATGTCAATTAACTTTTTCAATATATAAAATTTATTTTCTTATAATTAATAATAATCGTCCTTTTTCATGTTAAGATCACATTTAAATGTATAATAACAGATGATTTTATCAATACAAAATATAAAACAGATGAAGCTGCGCTTTTAAACAACATAATATATAATTACCCTATCCGATACGGGTAATTAATACCCATACTTATGCCTTGTTTATAAAATGTTGTTCATAAAGGGATCTATTTTTAAAAGAGTGGTGCAGAACATATATATTTAAGAGATAATAGGTTCATATTATGATGTTTTAAATTATATTTAAAGTCTGGCTCAGCTGCTGTAGACAGAACAGCTATAGTATACCACTTATAAGAAAGATGATTAACTTGATTATTTGTTGTATATATAAAATATTTTTTAATTTTATTTATGTTGTCTATAGGAGTTATGAAGAACATTATCCGGATAACGCACTAACAGCTAAAACGTTTTTCTTATACACATTTAAATGTATCATAGTGACGAATATTCCATAAATGGCATGTAAGAAAAATAATGTATTTTAAATGGCTTAAAATATTTTCTTGCATTTGTAAATTTTAAGCTAATACACACAAAATTCATTAGAATATTGTTTTTTAAACCAAAATATTGATTTCTCAAAATCATTAATGCAGTAGAGACACAGTATCACAATTATCCAAAGTGATTTTCATTTTGATGTTGCTTCTTAAATTTTTAATTTTTTTTTCTCACCGCGAGACAACAGTTTGGTGTGAGATGATAACTACGAATTTAAAAGTGCCTCCGTATAGACAATTTTCACGCATCGTGACTGAAATGTATAATAGAAAAAAATTGTATAAAAATGCTTTAACTATACTAAAAAAAAGCGGGTGTTTTGGTTATAAAATTTTATTTTTATAACACATTTTTATACACAGAAATATTATATACATATGATATATAGCAATAAGAACAGATGTTTTCCGTTTATACAAAAAAAAAGGAAAAATAACTTGCAAGATTTAGCCTTGCTAGTTTTTATAAAAAACATTATTTTTGTAGGTCTTAACAAAATTTCAATGTATATATACAAAAATCAAACAAAATGTTACCAAAAGGCAGATGTTTTTTTTTCATATAATTTTTTTTTCGTTATGCTGCACTAAAATATTTAATAATTTTTTTTTATAAAGAAAAGAGAAATGCAGTTTTTATTTGTGATTATTGTATATAAATAAATTGAAAGTATATTTTGCCAATTTATTAAAATATTGAATTTTGTATAGCGGAAGTTAATTTAATATATTAAACAATTTCATAAAATAGTATATAGTGCGTTTTTTAATAAATTGAGAAGTTTTTTGACAAAACTCATTTTAACAACATTTTTTTTAGAAACAACGATTATATATAAAATATCATCTTGGCTCTCAAGTCGACAGACAAGACCATTTTTATAATAAAAAAAAATTATCAAGCCCATATTCTTTAATAAATAATATTTTACCCTTCGAGTTTTCATGTTGTTAAATTAATGACATTTGCATCGTACTATATACAAATATAATTTATATTATCATCTCATTACACGCTTTTCAGACGTAACACATGTTTGTTTTACGGGTTATTTTTATAACCACGTGTGCATTATAGATCCTTTTTATTTAAATTCATTCAATAAAACCCTTATGCATATAATAGCAGCAACAATAAAAATATTCTAAAAAAATACATTATGGATTTTTCATTTCCTTTTATACAAAGTTTAGATATACTCCAACAATCACGCGTATTGCGTAAACAGGATATTTTATTTTTATTATTTTTATCAACTAAAAAATTATTAAAACAAAAACCGACAATATTGTATATTTCATGTATGTAGACTGACATAAGTGTACACTATACATAAATATAAAAATAGTCTTTTTTTAAGGTTTGCCGCATTAAATGTGTTTTTCAGTCATTGAAGTGATAAGTTTGTATATATAGAAAATATTTTTTAATGTCCTTATTTTAGAAGAATATCAGATTAAATATACATAGGGCTCTGGCGTATATATGAAACATATAATTTCCAACAAAGTTAGTCCGATCGCTGATGAGTTTAATGTGGAAACGAAACAAGCTTGCGAACATCGATGTATAACCCATTTTTAGAGAAAAGATTCACAATATAAAATTTTAATATATTGACAAAAATATATATATACAATGCAGTTGTGCTCTTTAAATTTATACAAAAAATATGCATTTTAATTTACATACAAAATTAAGTAATATTATTTTACAATTTGTAAAAAACCAAATAAATATGGCAATAAATTAAATGTATTTATTTGCAATCTACAGTCTTAACTTTCATTTTAAAACATTTAAATTTAAATTCAAATGATTTGTTATTTGCAAATAAAATTATAAATTTGTCTCCACGCATTAAATATAATTATTTGCTAAACTTTTTTCTAGAAATTTCAATATAATGGCATTAAAACAACGATTTACAGAAGTGAAAAATATTTTACAAAACTCTTCTATATAAAATAAGCACCAAACTAATCATATCAATTATATACAAGATTATAAATAAATAATAGCTATACATAAAATGACTCATCATTTAAAGTGTATATATACAATATAATATTAAGGATATATTTATAATTTTATAAATTGCTGTTTACCTGTATAGATATATACATTTAATGTTTTTATACAAAGTTCAACACACTTAATGTTTTAAAATTGTTGTTTTTTACTGCAGAAATTTTTGCTTTTCAAAAAATTATTTCCCAGACAAAATATCGCGTATCATTAAGAAAAAAATTAAAGAAAACAACTAAAATTGAATATTTAATTTTATATACAAGAGTTTTTTTTCACTTTTTGTAATGTGAATTTATTTTTCGCTATATAAATATATAGCCAAGTCTATAAATTGCCAAGTCTCATTTTTAGCGTTTTTTTTAATTTAAATTTTATCGATTTACATAAATTTTAATTTCCTTTGTTGTGTATTTAGTCGCATTTTTATAAAAAAAAGTATACACTTTAGTTGTATATAGTGTGATGATGCTATTTTATTAATGCTAATGAATATAAGATCGCACAGTTAAATTATTTATTGTTTAGCCTAGATTATGTGCGAAGATCTTAACATTTCTCCACAAGTTTTCGATAATGTTTAATAAATTATATATTTATAGTAAATTTAATTTATATTTTATATTAGAAGATGTAAATATATAGTTAACATGAAGTTTAAAAAAAAATACAAGAGATTTTTATAAAATTAAAAATTATTAAAATAATTATTAATACTAATGCGTAAATTGTGAAAATATTCTTATAAATTTAATCATGCAGTCTCATTCTATATAGTCTAAATATAGGAATTCTGTATTTTTATCAATTTTTTTTTAATAAAGAATTATTATTATAATTATTATCTTGTATATATTATTGTCGAGCAATTATCGAAATTCGAAAGTATTTCAATTTTTTTTCGTAAGCTTAACGTTTTTATTTTCTCACATAATTTTGCTCACATCGAGACATAATGGTATATGTTGTGAAATAAGTGCTTCTTTACTAAAAATTGTCACACTTTGTGTTCCGTACATATAAAATACTATAATCTAAAAATTTCAAAAGTATGGTGTTGTACAGAGGTTGCTTACAGAGTTAGTCTGGCCACTGATGG
>JANSTW010063410.1:0-11014 GCA_027564275.1 Diadocidia ferruginosa
AGTCAATAATTCCTATTAAATTTATTACACATATTTGACACTTTTTATTTTAAAATATTTAAAATTCAAAGTTTAAAAAAAGTGAAAGATAAAATCAAATCATAATTTAAAAGTCAATAATTAAGGTATTAATGTAAAAAACAAAAAAATTGTGTCATGTTTCTAAATAATAAGATAAAATTGTTAAATATACAAATAAAGCAAATTTAATAGTCAAAATTAGCTAATCAATAACAAAAAAAAACAACTCTAGACGAAAAAATTTCCTAGTTGCAAAAAAACATCATTGTAAAAAGAAACAACAAAAAATATATTTTATCCTCAAAAGTTATTATTATAATAACAAAAACAGATCAGTTAATGCCAAAAAAAGAAGGGATGATTCAGTCTCTATTGAAAAAAAAGGATGTTGGTTAAAAGCAGGAAACGTACAAAAAATAATTCAATCTCCGCCTTTTTGTCATTTTGCCAAAATTATAAATAAAAAAAAGTGTTTGAATTCGTTTTAAGACATAAGCGAAGTCAAAATTAAAGCTAAGTTCTTTAAGGAAAAAACTTCGCATTTTTTAGTCGCAATTGTTTTGTGATTTTTGAATTTTTGTTCAATTTTTTTTGTGGAATGTATTTCTTTCAGAAATTTATGATTAGCTCTTTTTTTTAAAATCTTATTTACATCCCATTCTTTTACTGTGGATGGTCTTCTTTGGACATCTCATTTCTTTTGTTTCTTCCCTTTACACTTTTTTTACAAATATTAATGTTAAAAAAAGGGGAAAATACTTTTTAAATGTTTTGCAGTCAATCGGTCAATACTTAAATAAACATTAAAAAACAGTAAATTGTTTTTAATCACAAGTTTTGGCAATATTTAAATTGATGGGAATTGGTTCATCTAAATTTTCCATAAACAATTGTTAAACTTTTAATCATTTTACAAAATTTTAAATTTTCTTTGCACTCATTTTTATCGTTTTTGAGTTCTCGAGTTTTCCTTACATTAACATTTTTACCCAGAAAAAGTTTAAAGAATTTTCCAAATGAATCTGAGCCTAAGCGGTGGGTATTTTTTCATTATAATTTACATTTCTGAATCTCTTTAAAAATTGAAAGGATTTAAATGTTTTACTTTTTAATATTTATCTTTAATATTTTAAAAATTGTTTTGTTAATTTTCTGAATTTTTAAAGTAACGTTTTAGAGAGCTGAAATAACTGAATAAAATAAATATCTTTATGCATTTAAATTATTTTTGGAGTTTAAATTAATTTTAACTTTTAGGCTTGTTTACTGATGGAAAACCATCAGTATATGGACTGGGATGCATTCCGGTCAAAGCCGCGGATTAAACGCGAGCAAACGTCTGATGCCTTTTATTTATATTGGCTGCAATGGATCAAGGTTGATTTCTTTGTTTTCGAAAAAAATATCACCAATTTTTTTTACTATTTTTTTTTTTTTGTAGTTTTTTTTATTTAGCTCTGTATTTTTCTCGTTTCTCATTGTTCTTGTCTTCTGTCGGCTTTTATTTCGAAAGCCATTGTGTTGATACTTGCCACGAACATAGGAATGAGCACTTATTCCAAGTCTAACGTTTTTTATACGCAATGCTCTAGTATGTTTAATATGTAAACTTATAATTTATGTTTAGCTTTTTCCATATATTTTAAGTATATATTTAATTTCTCACCTTCAATAGCAATTTTTATTTCTTTGGTCAAAATTTTAGTGCCACTTTCCAATCAAAACTTCGATCGTCTTTCGTGTCTATGTGCGTCACTTTGGCTAATTCAAATTGTACCAGATGTTTTTGCATTTCTGCAAGATGTTTGGCGTAGTCGCACATCTACGAACGAAGATCGCTCTCTTATTTGGGCGGTTTGTTTTACTTTTTATCAATTTTATTAAAGACAATAAATTAAGGTTTATTGGTTTAACTTCAAAAATTATTTTTTAAATTTCCTTTGTGTATTTTAGATTATATTACTCGAAAGTTGTCGAGCTGCCGGCTTGTCTGTACTTACAATGACTGTTTTTCCTTTGCTAGATCTACCACGTTGTGTATTATTAAGTTGTGCAACTCTCTTTTTGCCTCATTTACAGGTAATTCTTATGATTAAAATACTCAAGCAATTTTTTCATCTACTAAATTAATAACTTTTGTAACAATTGATGTCTTTAGTTTGTAATTCGTCATGTTCGGAACTCCTTTGATCCGAATAACTCGATTTGGTGGCGATTTGCTCAAATTTTACGCACAATTCCCAGCGCTTTTTTATTTTGCATACTTTTTAGTGGTAATTATTTGTGGTGTTTACTAGATGGACCCCCTTCATCTGAGTTTAGCATTCTTCTTCCACTTGCTTTTCTGTTATGTGCAATTGGATATTGGGAAAGCTGGATTGATGCTGGACATTCACGGGGGATTTTCCAAGAAGCATATGAAGTAATTGCTTTTTATGAACCATTTTTTAAATTTTTTTAGTAGATTAATTTTTAATACAATATGATTAAATACTAGGTAAAGTATGGAATGAGAAAGCTAAATGCGGAGACAAGAATGTGCTCTTGTGTGCTTAGGTTTTGTTGTGCAACAACTGTACTTTATTGGAGCCTTCGCTTTCACACGATTCCATTTGGCACTTTGATTACCGTGTTTTGGAAATATACAATTTTTCAAGGCCCAAGGTATTTGATTTAACAGTTTTATTATCTTTAATTTTTAATTAGTTTTACTATTATTAAATATTTCACTACTGTAAATTAACCATTAATTAGTTAAAAATATTAGGCAATTGTTCCTTATTTCATTTGTCGCAATTATGTCTAATTTTTACTTACGCTTATGCTTCCGTTTTTTGGCTGCAATGCGCATAAAACTTCTTGTTTTTGCTCATCCTGTTCTTATTACAATGCCAGTACTTTTTCTATGGAGCTATGGACTTTGTTATTCCATACCAATTTGTAATGTTAATAAAATTTTACATGCCTTTGGCTTAAGTTTTTATTGCATAAAAGGCGTGAATCCGCAAAGTGTCTTAACTGATTATTATATAACATGGATTTGGATTACTGCATTTCTATTTTGGAACTATTCGTTTATTAGCGGAGATCCTATTGATCCCAGCGATGAAATGTAAGTTCTTTTAAAAACTAATATCGATTAGAAATTATTATTTTAGCATTGAGACAATGACTCCGATGATGAGTGGATTAGATATTAGTCAGTCATTAATGGTATTTCATTGGGCAGTTAATAAAAAAGTAAATTTTTACATTGCAAAGTTACATCAGTTATTATAAAGTAAATAAATTTGATTAGAATTTTTTACTTTGCATTATTCTTAATTTCTTTTACTGTTATGGTATAATTTTTTACAGGCTGTATACGATGATTCGGAAGATGATGAGCCAGTAGGGACTCTACGAATTGTAAATGGAGAAACTGATCGTGTATTAACACTTTACGTTTGCGCAACAATGTGGCATGAAACTCGTGTGGAAATGACTCAAATGCTTAAATCTATTTTGATGTTTGTTTGATTTTGTTTTTCTAAAGGCTATTTTTTACACCTTTAGAAAGAAATACTCTATTAAAAAACCTTAGGTATTTCTTTTAAACTTTTTATAATTATTTTTTATTTCTGTAGGCTTGATGAAGAACATGCCTCACGTTTTGCTGAAAAAAATTCTCTTGATCGTATTAAGTTCCGTCTTGAAGGTAATTTTATAAAACAAATATAAGTTTTTACGTTTAATTTTTTAGTTCATATTTTTTTTGACGATGCTTGGGTTGATGATAAAGAGTGTGGTCGGATTCCAAATATGTATTTCAAATTACTCTTTGAAATTCTTATGGAATTAGCAAGGTTTTTTTAATTAATTTTTTTTTTTTATATGATATTTTATTTAAGATCTCGGGACAACAAGGACGCTGATATGCAAACCTCAATGTTGGCTAATACGTCATACGGTGGCCGTCTAGTGCTTCAACTTGAAGCTGGCACTTTGCTTTTTGTTCATCTTAAAGACAATAAATTAATTCGTCACAAAAAACGTTGGTCTCAGGTATTTGCACTTGTAAAGAAATAGTTTAAAAAACTTCATTTTACTTCAGATTGTACATTCTGTATTCTTTGTAGGTTATGTACATGTACTATTTACTAGGACATCGCATTATGGATTCACATCTTGGAATTGAAGACCGTCAACTTCAAGCTGAAAATACGTATATCTTGGCTATTGATGGTGATTCTAAGTTTGAACCAAATGCTGTTATTAAGCTTTTACATTTGATGAATGTAAAAAGTGACGTTGGTTGTGCATGTGGACGAATTCATCCTATTGGTGAAGGTGATATTAGTTTATTCAATGAAATAACGTTTTTTAAATTGTATTCTTTTCGAAATTGCATAAAATTGTAAAACTTAAGAGTTTTAAATTGGAAGTAGTATTTTATTTAAATTTAGAAGTAGTTTTATTTTTTAGGCATAATGGTATGGTATCAAAAATTTGAATATGCAATTGCTCATTGGTTTCAAAAGGCTGCAGAACATGTTTTTGGTTGTGTACTTTGTGCTCCTGGATGTTTTTCACTGTTTCGCGCTTCAGCTTTAATGGATGATAATGTAATGCATAAATATACAAAGACGGCTTGTGAACCACGACATTATGTGCAATATGATCAAGGCGAAGATCGTTGGCTTTCAACTCTTTTACTTAAACAAGTTTTTTTTTAATTTTTTTAGAATATGTTTCTTGAATAATTAGAAATTTTTTATTATTTTTATTGGATTAAACTTTTATTAATAAATAATTCGAATCAAAAAAGGAAAAATATCATATAATGAGCGTTGTTTTAGTTGTACTTAATTTTTTAGTAATTTATTGTATAATTTTGTAGGGTTATCGAATTGAGTATGCTGCTGCTGCAGATGCTGAAACATATGCTCCTGAAGGTTTTGATGAATTTTTTAATCAACGTCGTCGCTGGACTCCGTCTTCTGTAGCAAATACTATTGATTTATTAGCCGATTATCAAGTTTACCACTTTTTTAAACTTTACGGTCTATTAAGTTGATTGCAAATTAATAAAATTATTGTATAATTTATTTTATATAATTATAATTATTATGCTATAATTTGGTAATTTTTTAAATGTTTAGCTTGCATCGCGGAATAATCGAAGTATTTCAAAGCTTTACATTCTTTACCAAATGTTTGTCATTGGATTTTCACTTTTGGGTCCGGCTATTATTTTTACTATGTTGGTGTATGCTCAAGTATGCTATTTGACTTTTTTTCAATTTAAATTGCAATGCTTTTATTAATTTTATAATTATTTCTTTAGTTTTATGTTATTTTTTTAAAGATGAATGCTATGTACATAAATTAATTAAGGTTTCTGCTTTTGCAATGGATTCTACTCGAGTTTTAATGTACAATGGACTACCCGTGTGCGCTTTTATAATAACTTGTTTTTGTTTTGAATCAAATTCTCAGCTAATGTTTGCAAAAATTGCATCTATTGCATATGCATTTATTATGCTTGCCGTTTTGATTGCAACATTACAACAAATTGTTTTAGAAAGTAAGTCTTCAAACAGAAACTTATTTTTATTATCAATACAAATAAGGCTTTTTTAATCTGTTAAATAAAAAGAATGTAATTTGCTTTACGGGAGGCTCAGACTCCTTATCTTGATACTTAAACTACGCTAAATAATCATTCTAATTTGAGCTAACTAAAGATAATAATTAGTTTTAAGAGAGAACTTATTTTCAAGCGAAATCTTTCTTAAATGATTTAATATTTTACTTTAATTTTGTACGTAAAAAAGTCACAGAAAGCTATTAATATCGCTCCATTAGCGCAGTTGGTTAGCGCGTCGTACTTATAAGTTTAAGCAATGCGAAGGTCGGGAGTTCGAGCCTCCCATGGAGCAGATTGAATTTTTTTTATATTAGGGGAAAATAGTATTAAACAGATAAAAAGGTTTTATCCGTTAAGTTATTAATAGAAAACATGCATAATAAAAAATTAAATTTTTGTTTAAAACAGATTACAATTTCTTGTAGCGCATGGAAGTTTTAACTTTTATTATTTATCGTTTTTTTATGTAATGAATTGCAGCTGTATTTTCTCCTACATCAGCATTTGTGCTTGCGATGTTTTTAATTTTCTTATTTTCTTCATTTGTTCATCCAAAGGAATTCTCCAACATTATTTTTGGATGTGTTTTTTTTCTGATGATTCCTTCTACTTACGTTTTTCTTTCTCTCTATTCACTTATTAATCTTAATGTCATTAATTGGGGCACTCGAGAAGCTGTTGCAAAAGCGACTGGCAAGGCTACATCAAAAGAAACTATAGCAGAGAAAATTCTTCGTAAATTTGCTAACATTGATGACCATTCTTCTTTACTAGCTCGATTATTGAGAAGATGCACTGGTGATAAAGGTAGTGGAGATAGTGATATTGGGGCATCTGCTGAGCGCCTTCGTTATTTAGAACGACGGTTAGCTCGAATGGAACGAACATGGACTCAAGTAATTGACTTACTGTTATATTGCCATAATTTAATTTATAATTTAGAAAGATCAAGGAAATGGAGCATTAAACATGTTAAATTCTCAGTTATCTGCAGGGCAATCAGGAATAACAAAAATGGGGTACAAGGTATTTTTTAATTTTTAACATTTAATATAGATATTTATGAACAGTTAACTTTAGGCTATTCCTACTCGTCGAATGGATAATGATGGAATTAATAAGCACCAAAAATCTATAGGAGATTCGTCATATCGACGCTCTTTATGGATGGATTGCGAGTACCTTCAAAGCTGTGATCGTGGAAAGTTGCGTTTAGCCGAAGAAAGATTTTGGGACGAGCTTATTGATAAATATCTTAAAGTAAACTTTTAATTGCTATTTTACTGTCAACAAAATGGTTTGTTTTATATTGATCTATAAAAAGGCTTAGCAGAACTTTTATCCATAACAAATTAGTCTCTCAGATTCTTATACTTTTTTAGCCTACCGAATCAACACCGGAAGAACAATCAGAAATAGCTACCGGTTTAGCTGATTTGAGAAATCGGATTTCCTTTTCAATTATATTGCTCAATGGATTGTTAGTCTTAGCTGTATTTCTATTACAACGGCATAAAGATGTTCTTTCTATCCAGATTACACCATATGGTTTATTTTATAGTTTTGATTTATAATATTTTATTTTTTGATTTACAGAAGGCTTTAAATGGATAAAGATGAATGAAACAACTGGTAAATTTGAAGAAACAACAGAAGCACTTAAAGTAGATCCATTAGGCATGGGGATTATTTTTTTTTTGATGGGGATTCTTATTGTACAAACGATTGGCATGTTTATTCATCGGTTGAATACTTTGGTGGAAGCTTTGCATGAGTTAAATGAAATGAAAGAACAAGTATTTAGTAACATAAACACTTTTTCATCTCACAAGACTGTCTTAGATGAAGGTGACTAATATTTAAGCAAGCCAAATTTATTAAAAAAATTTATGGTTATTAATAAGTACATTAATATGAAAAATTTTTATATTTTGTTTTTAACATTTGATAATATTTGTCTTTTTATAACATATTAATAACATTATAGCTCGCCAAATGATTGACACTGTGTTTTACGATAAAGCTCATGGTGCTGATGGGTATATACGGAATGGATTGTCAGAAACAAAAGCAAAACGAAATGTTCTTTACAAACTTCAAACTAGAGAAAGCTGATGTTTTTCAAATTGATAAAATACTTTTGTTTTAATGATTTATTTAATTGACTTAATAATAATAATAAAACAATGACTATTCGAGGTGCTAAAAAAATATAATTTATTTCTAAACTTAACAATATAGATGTAATTAGCCAATAAACTTTGAGATCATAAATATTTCTGAGTTAATATAATAATAAATCGTCCAATTGGCCAGTTTTTAGAAGTTTAGCAATTTGATAGTCTTGATAACGAAGATCACATATGACCTGAAAATAAAAGGTTATTATTTAATTTTTTAACTTTAAAAAAATGACATACTTCTAACTCTGGTAAAAGTAGTAAAATTTCGCCAAGCCTAATCTCTGGATTTGATAAATTATTTTTTAGGTAATATTGGAATAAGCGATTAATAGCCACTTCTTGCTTTTCTTTCATTATTTCTTTTGTATCTTTGCTTACGAATTGATTATCTAAAGATAATATAAAAGTTATATTGAAATTTACTTTAGATTTAGTCTTAGTAAAAGCCTAAAATTTCAGCCAAAAAAACTCAATGGCTATTTAAATACAATAAAAAAATTGCTGATAATACTTTGAAAAAAGTTGCATTAAATTATTTTCTTTTTTACTACCAAAATTTGCAATTTTTACAACTTGGTATTAAAAAGAATTTGTTTCATAAACTTTTGAAGTTATGAAATGATAGTTAAAATTAAAACTTGCTATTTTTACTCCACAATAAAAGCATATGTAGTACAACTATTTCAAAATCTGAGACCTTCATTCTTGTAAATGGTAAAACAATAGCTTGCCAAAGTCTTTTCATGGTCGGCTTTAATACCCTGGAAACAATATTTTTATTGATATGCTGTTCTGTTTTTTAAACATATTTGCTTTTTAAAATAAATTACTAGAGGATTTAATCGGACAAAAAAATTCCTCTTATTTTTTTTCAATATTCAGTTTTTTATTACATTTTTAAAGCTTTTATAAATTTAAGTTTTCTAAATTATTAAATATTATATAAACTACATAAAAGATTGTATGAGAACAATCGGCTTAATAAATAAAATCTTCTGAATTGTCGTTTTTTTTAAATCAAAAAAGTAGATTAGATTAGACAAAAAAATAAGTGAGAAATTTTTTTTAGACAGTATTGTATATAAACCAAAAAAAATTACAATTTGAATATTTATTCAACTGATAAATAATTGTTAAAAAGTAACGCTTTTAATTTAACTGAATGGAGCATAATAAAAAAAAGTAATGATAATAAAATTTTTGGAAAGATAAACTTTTATAACATTAAAAATACTCAATTACTCTTCCATTTGACGTATGCTTGCCGACGATCCAAAACCGCTTCCATCAGCTAGCGTAAATATATTGCCGTGCATTACAAAGTGTCCGTTGCGCACAGCCTCAGGATTTTTCGAAGCTATATAGCACCTATCCAAACACGTTTTTCGTGTAAAATATTTTTTGCAAATCAATTCCAAATCATTATGGTTGATTGCGTTTAAAGGCATTATTTTTTTAACCCAATAAAAGAGTCCGGTTAATTCACAAGTATTTAATCGTTTAATGTCTGCATAGCTGGCTTTACGTATTTGTTTATCCTTCTAAATATTCAATGAGCTTAAGAATAAAAAAAGGTAAAAAAATTGTTAATATTTTATACTATAATATAAATTATTTTTTTAGTTTAAATCTAAGATAAAGTAAAAAGAATACAACTACATTTTCTTATAATTCTTATAATACTGTATATTAAAAATATTGATTTTTTACATAAGTATTGCATTTTACAATACTTTATTAAATAAAGTTTAAACTTGATTAAAATTTTAAGATTCTGTTAATTATATTAATCACATTTAATTACCTTTTGCATTTCGTTTAAAAATTCATCCATAGAAAACATGCAACGGTTCATCATTTCCAAATGTTCTTGATAATGAAAAACTAATCTATAAAATATTGTAAAATTAAATTAAATTAAAAGTAAATATGAAATAATTCTATGTTCAAATTTTAGAAAAATGACTTTTACATTTTTGTACAAATTTTTATACATCAGTATATTTCAAACGTAAAAGAAAATATTTTATGTTCAAAAATAAGTACTGATACAGTAAAAGCACTAGTATAAAGTAAAATAAATTTTATTTAAAAATTAATAACGTTTTATAAATTTTAAAAGAAAAACCTTTCAAAATCATGTATTTGATTGTCAATTTTATATATTTTCCGACTTTTACTACCTTGCGATTTTAATTCACATGATTCTTTAGAATTGAGGTATAAATGACACGCTGTATCTGGTGAACTATTATCGGTATAATTGATAGTAACATTACTGTTTACACTTGGATATGTATCAGTAGAGTTATCTTCCGTCTCGCTGTGGCCATCATTAGAATATATAGAATTAGATTGTATAGCTAAATCTTCCGTATTTAATTGAGCATTATTTGCAATAATCAAACAAGATTGTTTAACTAAAATATATGCTTAACAGCTTTACAACTTTATAAATTTTATTTTATTTATCCGAAATTTAGACATTAGTGTTCTATTATTCTATTTATTAAGATGTAAAATTAAACAAACCAAAAATATTAGAATCTGGGAATGGTGGAAAGCATTTTATAAATCTTTTTTTGGTTTTTTTATTTCGCTTTCCTGTAGGATCACGAGGCTGTTGTACTACTAAAACAAATTTATTTATTTATTTAGTTCTGTATTATTTTCCATAAAAAACATTAATAATACTTCTATATATATATATATAAATTTATTTTTTACCATAAAAAAAGGTAACTTACAAGATTTTTTCATACCAACTTCAATACATTTTTCATAACGACAGGCTCTACATACACATTGCATTCCGTTTAACGAACAATTTTGTAATCGCCGGCAAAAAAACTTCTAAAATATTATTTTAACTTAAGATTTAAGCATTAAAAAACTTTAATAAAAAATTTTTATTTCCTTAATTATTTTATTTAACTTTTTTTTCTAAATAAAACCTGCTTAAGCGTTACAGCTCGTCGAAAAAAGGCATTACAACTCCGACATGAAAGTGCGCCAAAATGAACACCATCAGCTTAATTACCACAAATTTTACATTCCAAAATAATACAATCTGACGTTGCTCTTCCTTTTCTACCAGGTTTCGCCATAGCAATTAATAAAAAAGCTAAAACAAATTGAAATTAGCAGAAAAAAAATTAAAAGCAAAAGAATTAAACTATAG
>JANSTW010063421.1:0-11013 GCA_027564275.1 Diadocidia ferruginosa
GCAAAAATAAAATACTTAATAAAATTCTAAATGATAATTTAGAATTTTGATTTGGATCAGATGATTATAAATAATAACATTTAATAAAATAGATCATTTATAACCTAAAAGTTTGACCGCTAACGCATTGAAGTTAGTTGCAATTCAAGGGTTTTTTTATATGGGATTGCACAAAAAAGCGCTACAACCAATAGATGTCTCAACACTCTCAATCAACTTTTGTTAAGGTTTTTGCATGTAAAAAATGTCTGTTCTAAACGTCGCGGTTCTAAAATCTCTATTAGAAAAAAACATAAAAGTCGGTTCTAAACGTCACGTCGCTTTGGTGTGACTATACGGACTAAATCTATTTATAATGCAGACTGGAAATGGTTTGTTGAAAATGTGAATTAATTTATTACATTTTTTACAAGCAATGCAAATGTATTTTTAAAAAATATGGCAAAAATCAACGAAATGCGCATGCCATGTGTAATGTGCAGTTTTTTTAAAGATTATTTTTTAATAATTGTATTAATAAATATAAATTGTATCCGACAATAATGGATTTTGATAATTATAATTACATTTTAAATTTATGGTAATATTTTTGTATAATAAAATATGCGCTTCAATGTAACATTTGGTACAAAAAAATGTAAATTATATAAGAATGGAATAAATATAGGTATCTATCAATAAAAAAATTAAATAAAAATTATTCGAATAATTTCATTATGGTCCTGTAGCGGCCATATAAATTCAACATCATTTCATAATATCGCATGGTTGTCTACATAATATATAATATGAAATAAAACTTATGTGTGATAAAGTAATATAAAATATAATATGGTTTATTATACCACGACATTTTATAATATACAATAAACTTTTCTCTTTTATGATTCACAAAAGGCAATAAAATATATAATATGCTATTAATCATAATTTATCATTCTTCTACAGAAATATTGCGGTTTAATACAGAACAAAATTACAATAAACCAAATTGCATATTTTTATTTGACCTAAAACAAGATGAAGCTAATTTTATTTTTAATTAAATAATTTTATAAAAATTAAATTCTTTTTTTATTTTCTACATTATAAGTTATGTGTAAAAGCAACTATAGAAAATTTAATCAAAAGCTTAAAAAAGTTTTCCTAATATCAAATATTTAAAGATGATGCTATAGTAAGTTTGAGAAAAAAAAACTTGAAGCAATTGTATCAGTTTTGAAACCATTTTTTTCTTTTTATCATTATCTATATATAACATGTTTTTATATAGACAAATAATTGTAGAATCGCGATTTAAGGGACAAAAAAAACTGATTAAAAGAAAAACTAAATTAGGTAATTTATAAAATAAAAATATGTTCACATAGTTTTAAACTAAAACATTAGTCTACAATATACATATATAAGTATATAATATATGGAATACACCAACCAATTTATGTAAATGTTACAATATATTTAAGTTTTGTAATATTTTAGCATAAAATTATAAATTTAAATAATAAAAAAGCTGTATTTAATATGTATAAAACCACAACATAATGCAGCAGCCCCAGCAGACAACATGCATTTCTGTTATAATTGGATTATAATTTATATAATATAATTAAATATTTTAATAGGTATAACTAAACAAATTTCTAAACATGCAAAACAAAAAGTTTAACAAAATTAAATATGCGATAAATAAATGAAATATTTTTCTTACATACGGCGAAATATCTGAACCGCGATATTCTATTTTTTTTTGGGAAAAATAATTTTTAAAATAAATTTAAAAATTAAATAAATATATTCAAGTTGCGCAACATACTTAATTTTGTTTAACAAGATTTGGATTTTTTTTAAATGTAAAAAGTGTGTATACTTTTAATTTGAAAAGTGGATATATGGAATAAAAATAAAGGTAAAAAACAAAAATCTCAAAAAACAAGGTTTCTTCATAAAAATAAAAGTCTATAAAATTGGACGATATAAAGTTTAAATTATTTTTTATGCTCCTATCCATATTAAATAGTAAAGATTATTTATTTTGAAAAATAAAAAAAAAACTTTCTTCACATCACTCATTCTCTATGTAGGTTTTATATTCAATGTAAGATAATAATTAATAAATTTTACTGCAATTGATTTTATTTCATATATTTACCGCGGACGTGATAAACGAGATGATTTTTCAATATATTTTTAAGAATTTTTAATCACATTTTAAAAATAATATTTTTTTTTAAATTATAATAAAACTAAAAAATAAGAAAAGCTAAACATATAAAATTAAAAAAAAAATTACAAAAATAATATATTGAAGACTTATAATTGCGCCAATATAACAGCTATATTTAAAATAATTTTGAACCTATTTTTGAAAAAAATTTAAATAAAATAAAATGCTAAGCGCAAATAAAAATGTTTTATATATTCTTTATATATACGTTCCTCTTATTATATAATTTTGAGCAAAAATTTGATTGGTTTAAAAATAAATTTTATAGTTTTTTAAAATAATATATCAAAATAATAAGTTCAAAAAAACATTTCCCTTAAAAACACATTTGCGCACCAATAAATTTTAAAATAATAAATATTTTTTTTTTTTAATTTAGCTTTCCATAAAAATATTTTTTTATACATTTAATCATATCGCTGCGATTATTGCGGATCACTGTTTTTTTTTCGTTATTAAACGATAATAACATTTTCGATATTATATCGTTTACTTTTAAAAAAATATAATTTGTTAAAATGATTGTTTTTATTTATTATAAAGATTTGATAGTAAAGCAAAATATTACTTACCAATCCAACAAGCAGGAAAAACACTAAAAATGTTCTTCCCAATATTGTAACACAGAATACATCACCATAGCCAACGGTTGACATGGTTACGATTAGAAAATAAACACAGGTCCAATATGATAATTTTTGTGAATTACTAAACTCTAATGGATCTCCAGAATTTTCAAGCTGTAAATTACAAGATATTTTTAAATGTTTTTTTTTTTTGTAATAACGTGAACAGTCCTAATTCTGCTTATTAGTGTAATCATTTCATTTTACAACGACATAAGAATTGCAATGCCTTGATGAATTATATTATTAAATTATTTTATTTAAAATGTTCAAATAAAATAAAAGGATTTCGGTTAGAGAACTTATGTTCGTATTAAAAAAAATAAGTTTATTTTTGCTTACGGCAGCGTTTCGGGAATCAGAAATTATTTCTGAAATTACGAAAATTATATTTCGGAAATCACGGAAATCATATTGGCAATCAGAAATTATGGGACAACATTTTTTCTAGTGGTTTCTCACTCCATTGTGTGGGTGTTTGTAAAACAGTTTTACTTAAATTTTGTCTCATGATTTCTGATTACCGAAATGATTTTCGCGATTTTCAAAATGATTTTCAAAATTAAAATCGTTTGGGAGCTCATCTTTATCTTTCACTTATAGGAACCCTTAATGCGGTGCTCGAGTATGGGACAACTAAAACACACCATCACCACAATTGGATAAAATCCGTCTCTTAGGGAAAAACTTTTTCTATATGCTCATATTTTCCACTATTATTACCATAGCAAATCGTATGGAAGTCTGCCTCTTTTTTGACATATATAGACTCAAAACAATTGGACCACTTAAAACCTACCTCGAACAAAATTTGGCCACTGGTTAAAATAACTTTTTTGGTTAGATATTCGAGGACGGACAGACGGACGGGAATTTTCTTTTAGTTTTTCTGAATCAGGACATCATAAAACGCAAATGGGTTCCGGCAATTTGACCATTTCGACCTAAATTAAGACTTGGGCTAAAGTGCAGGAGAGCGAACAATCCCGGTAAGCTTTTTTTTTGCAGAAGCAAAATTTACAGTTTGTGTGCAAAAGCTTTAAAAGGCGCAATATTTTAATGGCAAACCTATGCAGAATGAACAGGTAGGTAAAATAGAAAAAAATGTGGTAAACTTAAAAGGGGGCACATTACCTTTTAAAATGGGGGATAGTTTAACGTTTGTATGAAAAATACCGAACACAAAGATTTATATGGGTTGTCTGTATTCAAATGAAAGGTCCTGACTAGAGCTACAAATAAGTTTTAAGGATTTTAGTCTATCGTTCCTCATTCGGCCCGCAGACAGGATAATATATTTGACTTTCATTCTTAAACCCTTTCTGGGAGCTGAAGGAAGAACGATAGACTAAAACCATTAGAATTATAATTGGCAAGACCTTTCTTTTGAATCCACACAACCCATATAAATATGTATTTATTATACAAATGTGAAGCCGCCTCCCCTTCCCCTACTTTGAAAGGCGGTGCGCTTCTCTTATAAGTTTACACTACAATTTTTTTTTATTTTGGCATTTAAATATTGAATTTTAAAACTTTTGTATTCAAACTTTAAAGTTTAAACCCGGTCTTGCCGAAAGGGCGCATAAAAAAGTCGTAGTTTATTTTTTTTATCGGGAGATGATTCTTTATGGAATAGGGGGTAGGGTAGGGGTATTTTTGGCCGAGCAATAAGAAGTGTTAAAAAGGGTTTTAACTTTTAAACTTATTATATTAAAAATATTACGAAAACAAAACTCTAACATTTTAGCAGTACAGACACAGAGTCATGAAATTTAATTGTATACCAATTTTTTATATTATATTATTTTTTTGTTGGAAATTAATACAGTAATTCAAAATAAAAGGCAAGAAATTGTAATTTCTAATTTATCCATCAAATAAGTCAGAATTATAGAACTGTTCACGTAATACTTTTAGAAATAAAACTTACCAAATGTATAATTCCTGCCGCTGTCAACCATACCGATATAAAAATCGAAACTAATTGTGCCAGTCGTATTGAACTTGAGGTTTTTAATACATTTAAATATTGTAAAATATCTGGAACAGTCATAAGACGCAGCGCTCTGAGGAATCGAAGACCTATTAAAGGAAATAAAATATTTTAGAAATTGCCAAAAGCGTGAATATTAAGTTTACATACCGATCCATGTTCGCTGTAAATATATGGATACAAAGGACGGGGGTATTGTAAAATAATCTACGAAACTGTACATTTCTAACATAAACCATAGTTTATCTGATGCCGCTATAAACTAAAAATTAAAAAAAATAATATTTACTGGGAACAATTAGGAGAAACTAAAATCACTTACTCGTATAAAAAAGTACACCATAAAAAAAATGTTAAATGCGAGATCGATTTGTTGTGTTATGTTATCGCTAAAATTTGTGCACATCTCAACATATTCGTTTGATGCATCAATAAAGTAAATGATGAGGGATGCAATGCTAAGGATAAATACGAGTACCACCTGAAAGTAATAAAAGAGGGTTGCGTTAGCTTTTATTCTTATATATATGTAAATCTTAAAATCTAAAAAGGTTATATCTTATAATAAAAGCCCAAAACTCTTATCAAACTATATAACACTAAAGAAAATAACCATTAAACATAATCGTTATTTTTAAATCGTTGCTGATCTTATATTGTGTTCAATTATATTTTAATTAAAAAAAACAGACCATTAATTTTTTATTCAAAAATTTACATATTTATAATTGCTGTCCGGCGGCTGCCTTGACGCAGTTTATTAGTCTGTATATTATAGTGTGTAAGTAAACAAACTTGTGTACCATAAATTATTAACAATATAATAATTTCAATTTTTTACTTTACTCTATATTATATTAAACAATCTTATGGTCTCCGTATATTGATAAAGAATAAAAACAGAATAGACAGAGAATATGTCCCTTGAAATTGATTGCAGGTTAAAGAAGAGACTCCATTGACAACAGTGCGAGAAAAAATTCCACTTTCAATATAGAATCTCTCAACTATTCTGAAGACTGGAGGATAGACCTATATAGTTCCGAAACAGTAAACATTTTTTGAAAGTACATGAGTTATGAACGTATGACTGGGGTCCATAACAAGTATAGCATACAAAACATATAACAATATATAGTATATAGTATATGTAGTTGGACAGCCAGCTGATGATGATGTATATTATCTGATTACATCGAAATGCATACTGCAAAACGTTATTTATTTTTAATAAAGTAATTTTGTATAAAATGTAAACTTTGTGTTTTGTTTTAAGTATAATTGATTTATTAAATTAAATAACAAAATTCTTGTAAAGTCGAAAATACGGTGGTGCTAAACTATATATTGTTATATGTTTTGTATATATTGACTTTACGTTTAAAAAGTTCAATTGAATAATATTAATATTATTCTTTTTTGTTATATTTAGTAAAATAAGTTCAACTGATTTTTTTTTTAGTTTTTGTAAGAACAATATTAACAGGATAATTAAAAATATTACGAAAAACTGACTTCTTATGTTATTATATTTGAATTACCTTAATACTACGTAATATAATGAAATGACAAAAGCTCATGTTCTTATTTCCTATAACTATTATAGTGGAGCTCCTCAGATACTCCGAAGAAGCAACAACTATTGAATTGTCCAATATATTTTTCTCGCTACTGCAATTTATATAAAAATTGTATATTGTATATTGAATGGCGCCATCTGTTCCATAAACACATGTATATATTATATATATAATATAATATGAATTTATTAATATATTATGTTATTATATTATGGTTTTTGAGGAAAATACCAACCACACATTTTGTGTTATGTATATTATATTTAAAATATATTCCATTTATACAATTTTGAAATTATTTTGCTCTGACTCATAATATTTTGTCGTATAATGTATGGGTTTATTTTACTTGTTTTTAAAAGTGGCTTGTATAGTTTGGGATCTTGGGTTTTTATATTTATTAAACGAGTATAATAGTACTTCTTTATAATAATTTTCAAACATATCAAAGAAAAATTTGAAAATTATATTTAACCTGGGAACTACACTAGAGCAACTTGTTGCGCATTTTTTTATTTTAGCTCCGAAAGCTCGATCCACGTAGAATAATAAATTATTTTTGTAAAATATTTGCTTGTATGTGCCTTCGAACTTGTAGTTTTAGGTCTTTACGCGAATTTAAAGCACAAGGTTCGTCCAATTTTTTTTACAAAATTGATAAATGTTTGTCGAACATGTTTGTGGAACATTTGGAAGTACATTTTTGAAAAAATCGGCCAAATTTAGCGCTGTATATTAGCGTAAAGACCTAAAACTAAAAATTTGAGTATACCAAGTATATAATAAAATTAATTTCAATTTTTTTACTTCATGGACCATGCTATGAAGGTAAAAGCAAAAAAGTTGCGCAACAAGTTGCTCTAGTTCCCAGGTTAAGAATCGCCATATGTATAGGTAAAACGTTGTCCATCGAAAATTTTAGTTCATTTACCAAAAAAATCGTATTACAGATTGTTGGCCAAAAAGTTTCAGCAATATCAATACGTCGAACAATGCGGGTAAAAATTGGCGAAAACGACATATTTCTGGAGGCCCGATTATGAAACTAGATATCGAGTCGATAATAAATTCGGATACGTTCGAATGTTGCTTTTTTGACTTCTCGGTCGGATCGAGTAGTATTATTTAACTTTATACATTTTCATTGTTATCAATATTGTTGTCAATATTTAGTTTCAAAATCGGACCTGGTTAGGTTTATAATTTCAAAAATTAAGCTAAAAAAAATCCTTTATTATATATTTACGTTCATTGAGATTTTTGTAAGATTATTTCACCTATTATATACAATATTATAATTAAAAAAACTAAAAAATTATTTATTGATTTTAGACCAATGAAAATTCTCTATATATAAATACAAAAATTAAAATTGGTTGTGACATGAATATATAATCGCTCAATTTACATCTTATTGGCACAATAATTAGAATAAAAATTGATAAAAAAAAACTGCGAAGTATGCACAAAATTTAAGAATAAAATACTTTTAATCAAATATACGTCGACATTCTTCACCTTGATATTGTTTTTTGTGCGGTGACCCTATTAAGGGTGCCAAAATGACAATATATAATAAAATAATTTAAAATGTTAATTTACTATATGTATTATTATTGATTACATAATTAAAGTCAAATTTAGTTGAAAAAAATTATACATAACACGATTTGATACTATCATCGTATGTATATACTTAACTCCAAAAAGTGATCCCTATATATGATCATTTTATAGTTTTATCCCTTTTCTGACTGATAGCGCTTATGGTTCTTATTGACGATCATATCAAAAACAAAGTGTCAGTTTAAATTTTGCATGATCAATAGTTCAAGGGCGAGTTAATTGAAATTTTAAAATTATCGAAAATTATTATCTTGAAAAAATTCGATACGATCAATTTTTTGTTTAATTGAAATGTTTCGTAAAAAAACACACAAAATTAAAATTTTTAAAAACAAGTAATTTTATTGTCATGGCAACCCAATGATAATGATAAAAAATTATTCGAAAATATGAAATTTGACTATAAATATTTGATCGGAAATTTGTTCGATCAAAAGTAAACGAAAATTCGTTCACTTTCGACAGTTTTTCAAAATTCTACGTCGAATTTAATGTCAATCAACGCGTTGCCCTTTCTTTTACTCGGGAGTCAATGAAATCTAAACGTATTTTTAAACTGGCTATATATCTAATAAAATATCGGTTGGGTTTAAGTAGAAAATTATGCAATCTTAGATGTTACAACTAGCGAACCTTTATGGAAGCTTTGGTTTGTTCATTTGCGAATAGCCAAAAGTGTTCATGTTTTTGATTGGTTGGTACCACTCAATACGAAAATTCAAATTGGTTATACAAAAATTAAATTTGGTTGTTGTTGGCAACATTTCATATACAAATTGTTGTTGTAAATTTCGAGTTGGCCGCTCGCTAGTTGTAACATCTAAGATTGCATAATTTTCTAAATTATAATTCTAATTTAAATAAAAGAAAAATTAAAAATACTAAGTACTTGATTATTCTTTCTATCTCGAATTTATAGATTTTTTTTAATAATACTGCATATATGCAAGAGCATTCATCATCATCATCATCTGGTCCTTTGCTCGAACGAAAACTTGGAGGCGTTTATTTATAGAATCGGTCATTTTCCAAGTTTCGCAACCATATAACAAAACGGAGAGACAATACAAGAGCATTACACTATATGTACTTTAACCGGAAAACATAATATTGCTTTCAATAATAATTCCGCATATTCAAAAAAAAATACCAAAACGCAAATTTTAGTTTTACCAAGAAAAAAAAAAAATTTTCAATTCTTAGAAAACTTATAAAAAAAATGCAGTTTGCTCTTTGTGCATATAGTCAAAAAGCCGTCTTTTATTGCGCACATATGGTTCTGAAAAAACTACACCACATTTTCTATACAATATATTGAGGCTGTTTAACAAATTTTGAAATTGACATATTTCCCTTATATATAGGAAGTTATAATAATTTTTTTGTGTTTAAAGAGAAAAAAATGGGTAAATACGAGTATGATTAATGTCCTGGCAATTATTTAAAAAAATAATATTTTCATATCCGAAAAACCAATATATAATATTGACAAAGATAGCACAATTTTTTAAATAGATGCCAGTTTAATAAGCAATTTATGCAAATTAATACTTTTTATCGTATATCATTGATATGTCGAGAGAAAAAAACTGTTTTAATTTTACAAACCTATTTGCCAAATTCTAAACTCAATGAATTTGTATATATTATGATTTATTAAAAAAAAAAAAATAAGCAAAATATAAATGTCACTCGCCTATTTACCATATTCTTATAATATAATAAAAATTCTGTCATATAACTAAATTGCCCAACCGAAAAACATTTTCGGTTTTATTTAATATATTTTAATCGTTTTATTATTATTGAATCACATATTTCATATACAACCAGATGTTTTGTTAATTTAATTTTAATTTTTTTTTTGTGTAATATATAATAATGTTTACAAATAACTTTTAATATTAATTTGTCACTTTGAAGTGAGCACATTAATAATTATAAAATTATTATAAAAATATTTTTAATTTAAAATTAAAATGTTAATTATGCATAAACGTGTATATGTCGTATCGTCGTATATATAAAGGTAGGATATAATTTATTTTTTATTTTGTTAATTGGAATCGTTTATATTTGATGTGATATATGGGTATACATTATATGTAGGACGTATCTCAGCCATTCTGATGATGGGACGTAGGTCCCGAAACGAGTTTTAAGTGCTGAGATTACTTCATGGATTTTTTGTTTTTTTTAGAAAAAGCTAAGTATTTTTCTAGAGTTAACAAAAAATTTTCATGGCTGGGCGAAGAAAGGTACGCTTTGCCCAAGCCGACCCACTATAATTTATTTGAGAATAGCTTTACTGTGAATTAGATCGATTAGCTTGTTTTAAATTATTAACATAAACATATTCTTGTTATAATTTGCAGAAGCTATGTACAGCTCAGGAATACACCAATTTTTGGTAAGATGCCTATTTGTATTTGGCACTATATGCAGGGTGTTATCCAACTCCACTGACGAAGGGTTAGCCTAGAAATAGAGTGATTCTTGTCGCTACATGAGTAAAAAACATCATATTTTTGAAGGCTCAAGCAAATAGCTGGAGCCAAATAATATTGCAAAAATATTCACCTTTCGTTGATCGATTAGCCTGTTGATATAAAGATAAAAATATAATTGAACAAATCGGCACTAACTGTGTAAAGGAGCCAATATACTTTCCAGTACAATTTTTTTTTTGTATAGAGACAATTGAATCTGTAAAACCGACTTTAAAAAATGAAAATTTTCTATGTAATTTTTATAAGAATACTTTCATTTACACACAAATTGAAAATCAGTAAGAGGTGAATGAAAATGTTGCATGGGAATGTTTGCAATGTTTAAGAATAAATAATAATGAGTAGGGCTGTTCGAAATATTGATATATCGGTATATATATCGATATTTTCTGATTTTCGATATATCGATAATTTTAATTTCGATATTTTGTATAAAGGATATCGATAT
>JANSTW010063432.1:0-11013 GCA_027564275.1 Diadocidia ferruginosa
GCAAAATGTATGAATTAATTAAATATCGGGTAAAATTAAGTTTTAACTTGATTTTGTGACTAAGTGCGTTTTGTTTTATTATATTTACTTTCATGCCCAATTTTTCAGTTTTGCATAAATTGTGCATTATAAAGATTTTGCTATTCAAATATAATAAATAACCATGTCAAGAAATTAATTTTTAGTTCCTGATATCTGTTTTATAAAATAAATTTATTTTTTTGTAAAATTTTTTTTTATCTTACATTTTTAAAAAGCAGAGTAAAAAATGGATTCTGTATTGGTAAAAAAATTAATTTCACTAATTTGGATCATCTTTTTATCAACATAGATACAAAAAATTAGGTCTTTTTGAAGTCGATTGGTTGAGAAAAAGTGTTTTTTATTTAATATTATTTTCACTAAATGGATTTTGTGGTAAAATATGTTTTTTTATAAATCTTATATTGGGACATACAATTACATTACGTTTGAAAAACGTGTTAATGAACCGAAATTTAATTTGAACAGTTTCTTTTAATGTGAAAGGGAAATTAGCGGAAAAAAGAAGTCAATTGTGATAATTCTAAAGATTTTTAAGTAAAGAAAAATTAGACTCTTGTGAGATTATGAGTAAAAGAATTTGGGTCATGATAAAAAAAATCTGTTTATTAGCTTTTTGATGTTAAACCAATTTAAAATAATTTTTATGTAATATTGAAAACGACTTTATATACTTTAACCACGCAGGTTTTATTTAATAAAATAGTTGGAGATATTAAAATGATTTTTTAATGAGATTTATATTAGCCTTAAAAAAATAAAAATCTGATCACTTAATTTGCTTTAGATTTTCTTTAAAATCTAATTTAATAAAACATAAAATACAATTTTATAGTTGTAATAACCTTACTGGGAGCTAATTTTAATACGATAAAAAATGATTATTTTACAACATCAAACAATAGAAAAACAATTACTTTTTATTGTTATTTTATTATTTTTTTTGAACCAAACTTTTTCGTCTTCAACTTATGAAGCTCATTTATTACAAAATAAAGAGGTTGTTTATTATTCTTTGTTTTAAAAGTTCAGTATAAACTATAATTTAGAATTTTTGCCATAAATATTTTGAATGTAGACAAAAAGCTCAAATAGGATTTGAAAAATGTGTTGGCGGATTTATACCATTAATTTTGGCTAAACATGGCGTCGCTAAACGCGTTTTTGAATATTCCATAGATGATAATATTGGCGATGCAAGTATGTCATCATCCATCGAAGATAATACAGATTTAACTTCATGGAGTACAATCAGGCCAACTTTGGGAAATGAAGAATGTTTTAAAAGTATCTTATATCTTATACTAAAATAAAATCGCCACTGCCATATTCTTTATGTATCATTTTTATGTTCATTTTGCTCTTTAAATTTTACTTTATAAATACCTCATAACTTTTTAAATTGTTATTAAAGGATTAAATTTTAGAATTAGGCAAACCTATTGAAAAAGAATTGCGCAACTTGCATAATAAAGTAGAACGACAATCATTTTATTGTGCAGACGAAACTGCTAATTCTGCAGCTTATCGACTTGATGAGAGTCAAGTAAGTAATAATGCTGTAGCAATAACAAAAAATAAGATATTTAGCAGTGTACATCTTAACTTTTGTAAAAATGCATATTTTATTCTTGTGTATAGACTTAAATTTTAAATAAAAATAGCTTTAAAATTGGTGAAAATTGAAATGTAATGTATAGTTTACTTCTAATTGGCTTGTTATAAATAATTTAGGTTTTGTTATGTCGAGCAATAAACGCCGAAATAGTAGGAATAAGTGACATTAAAGGCTTTGATAATTTTAATGCTAATTCCGATTTTGAGTGTTTCCAAATTTATGAAGCAGAACTACGCCGTTGTGAATTGGCTTCCAATTGTTGTCCGCAATTTGAAGAGTGTCGGCTTAAAGTTGAACAAGAAAGTGACTTACATATACGTGAAAATGCTATTGTAGAATTTTTTAATAAATGTGTTCAGGTTTTACTTTTATTTTTTACAACTTGTTTTATTCATATTTTGCGTATTATTTTTTTGTTATTATTTAATTTAAAAAATTATTTGTAACATCTTTTAAATACTTGGTAAATGTAGAATAATTCTCTTGAAAGTAATCCCATTACTTTCGATACGTTAAACACTACATCTAATATAAGCGAGCAAGTTCCGGTTGTAGACGTCTTAGATGACAAGTGGGATAAAAATATTAATCATCAATATACTAGCCTTGAAAACCAAGACTCTGAAGTAGAAGAACGACTTTATTATAAACAAAGAATGCTCAGACGATTAAAAAATAAAACAGAAGTACGCTTTTACCCAAGTGAAAACAGATCAACTAGTCCTCTATTAAGTACAACAACTTCTGCTACAACAATATTTACTTTCCCACCATTTTTAATGTTACCACCACCTGACAAAGCACTTAAAGATTTAGTAGACTTACTTTTTCCCGGACTTCGACAAACAATAGCAACAACAGTTTCAAATATAGTAGAGGTCACAGAACCAGCTGAGCTATACACATCCGAATTAACAACAGTTATTTCAAATGATGTGCCAACATCATCAATAAACACTATTTTGAATGAAACTCAAGTAAAAAATTCAAGGAAGTCTAAGAAAAGAAAGTCTCTAAAAAACACGATTTATGTAGACGAAAATAAAAACGGAGAAACAATAGGTAGCGTGTCAAAAGTTACTATCGAATTAAAAGATAGAAAATTACTAAATAAAGAAGAACATGGTATATTAAATGAAAAAATGACAAAAGAAAATTTAAAAGAAAGAAGAAAGCAAATTGAAATTCAAGAAAAAATAAGTAAAGATAAAATTCAAAATGAAAAATTAAACTTAAATCCGTCCATCAAAATTGAAAATAATTTGACAGCGTTCGAAAACCAACCGAAATCCACAGAAAGCAGTTTAGAGGAAAAATCTGAAGAAGATGAACCTGGATTGTTGTTAGCCAAGGAAAACTCTACTGAATATTTAGATTCATTAACTGCTTCATATACTTTTTTAGACAATGATTTGTTAACTACAACTATAAAAAGCGAATCTGAAAATTCTTACTCTTTTACAACTCCATTAACTTTTACTGGCTTTAAAAAAAAAAAAATTACACACAAGAAGACATTTCAAAGTAGGAAAAACAACTCTACTCTAAAAATCACTAAAAAATCGGTAGCTTAAACCATTTAATTTTTTAATTACCTAACTGTTATAAGAGATTTTAGCATTTACCGGAAAATATTTTCTGCTCACAGTATATAGAATGCAGAGAAGTTCTCGAAGACCAATACGATAATTGTGAAGAGAAGTTTCTAGATGCTAATGAAAAACTCGGTTTTTTTAAATATCTTTGCATAACAGAAAATTCGATAATTATTACTAAATATTTTTAGTTGTTTTAAAATTCTTTATCAACTTTAATTAAATTGTAAAATTTTTAAGGTCAATAAAAGATATATACAAAATTTTAAAGGTATCAAAGATCGGCGACTACGTTCCATTTTTATTGAAAATTCAAGGTTACGTGATTCGAAGTATACTAATGGATCCCCGCAAGAAAAAATTAAGTCCAAATGTCTACAGTTAGTTGATTTGGAAACGCAAAATCAGGTTTATAAATTTTTTAAGTTGTCTGTTGAAGGGAATAAGCATTTTTTCAACTACTGATTTCCATTTATCTGATATTTTAATATATATGAACTATCCTGAAAGCAATTAGGCCAAGCATAAAAATCAATTTCAGACTTTTCTGCAAAATTTTAGCTTATCACGTTACGTGCGAACGTTACAAATCGAACTCGACATTGTATTAGCCATTTGCAAAGTATTAAAAGCGACTTGAAAGTAGAAAACGTAAACAATTTTATGTTACTTATACCAATTTTTAAAATTCTGCTTTTTTTAAGAGATAATTATATTTTGATTACTTTTATTTATTATAATTTAAGCTCATATTTTACTTAGATACAAAAATGTGAAGCAATTAAACTTCTTTCTGCTCTCTCCGCCGTGACAAAAAAGATCGATAAGCGCTCCGACACTAAACGCACCAACTATGACCAACTTCAAAACTGCTTTAACCGCTTGGACGAACTAGCGCAAAAGTGCAATGAACTTCAGAAATGCTGTCCAACAAATTTTGAATGCTTAGAATCAAACGTCAGCGCAAATTCATATAAATATTCAGAAATTGTTGCACAGTTGAAAGAAGAACAAACACTTTGTGAAATTAGACATTTAAGGATTCAAAACGGATTATGAAAGTGACACACAGCAAAACTTTATTTTAGTAATAATTACTGAACATTAAATAAATTACCTCCGCGATATTAAATAAAAATCAAAAAATAATACACTTTAAAAAAACATTTAAATTAACTTTTAAACAACATTTTGCATTCCGCGAAAGTTGAGGTTAAGAGAAATTGAATAACATCAAGCAAAAAACTCTGACCTTAACAATGTTTAAGTTAATCTCATCGATTTCCTGTAATTTAATGAATTGGGTTACATTTAATAAAAAATTTCCTCTGCTGCAGAAAAGAAAATTACGCAGCACAGTACTTTAGATTTTTTAATAATTAAAAATATAGATATTACTTTATTGATTCGTCAAGAACACTGGTTATCACAACAAAAGTCAGAGACAATAGCGCTTAAAGATGGGATGCGCATTCAATATGTTATTACAATTAAATGAAAAGCAAGTAAATTTAACACAACTGCAGAAAATAAAAAATTTAGTTGTACAAATCGTCGTCATCGTTTACTGGCTGAGATTGTGGTTGTGATGGATTATTGGATGTCGCATTACTACCCGGGAATTTAAAATCATTACCAAAGCCACGTTGCTGTTGCAAGGTCTGTGCAAACATTTCGTATTTACGAATGTCATTATCCGATACAGAACGACGAGCATATTTCATCGCCTAAAAATCAAAGTCAACAATTTGTATTTCACATAAACCACTTTTTTTAATCAACAAAAATATATGGTTAGAAATATTCATATCCTTAAAAAAACCTCTTCAAAGTGAGCCCGTGTAATTTCTGGTACAGGATCTGACATTTCTTCCATAACATCTTCACCTTTAGCCTGACGTTTTTGGCGTTCTTTTTCTTGAGCAATATCACGCTCAATACTTTCCCGAATTGCCAATTTGCAAGCACGTTGGCAAATCTCAGTAATATCAGCTCCAGAAAAACCAACTGTATTTTTCGAAAGAAATCCTATGTCAACATCATTTGATACAGGAGTTTTACGTAAATTAGCTTTGAAAATTTGATGACGACTAGCCTCATCTGGAAGTGGAATATAGATAAGCTGATCAAGTCGACCTGGACGAAGAATAGCTGAATCAATGATGTCGGGACTGGAATTATTAAACAAATGTAAAAATATTAAAAAATTTAAAAATTACCGATTTGTGGCACCAATAATAAAGACATTTTTCTTAGAACCCATACCATCCATTTCAGTTAAAATTTGATTAATAACACGATCAGCAGCTCCACCTAAAAAATTTCATAACTTTATACATATCACACATTTAAACTTCAGCAACCAAAAAAAATTTTTTTTTAAATATAAAACAATTACCTGCATCCCCTACACTTCCACCACGAGCCTTTGCAATCGAATCCAATTCATCAAAGAAAAGAACGCAAGGCGCAGCCGCACGTGCCTTATCAAATACGTCACGTACATTAGCTTCCGATTCACCAAACCACATTGTCAAAAGTTCAGGGCCTTTAATACTAATAAAATTGGCTTGGCATTCATGTGCAATGGCTTTTGCTAATAATGTTTTACCACACCCTGGTGGGCCATAAAACAGTACACCCCTCGATGGCTGCATACCAAATTTAAGATATTTTTCTGGGTGCTCCACTGGATACTAAAAAAATAATTAATTAATACTAACAAAATTAAAATTAATAATAAAATACCTGAACAAGTTCTTGAAGTTCTAACTTGACATTTTCAAGACCACCAATGTCAGTCCAATCAATGTTTGGAGTTTCAACAACAGTCTCACGTAATGCAGAAGGACTGTTTTTGCCCATTGCAAACTAAAAAAAATTTAATTTTCAATCCAAATACGCTTAAAAACAACGAAATTCACAGTATTGCATAAAAGTTAAAATATATTTTTTTTAAATATAGCAAACCCTAAAGTTTTCCATTGTAACAGCAAGTGAGTTTAATATTTCAGCATCAATAGTTTCATCTTCCAGATCAATAAGGTCCATTTTTTCACGAATTTGCTGTAAAGCGGCTTCCGAACAAAGAGATGCCAAATCAGCACCAACGTAACCGTGACACTCGTTAGCAATCTAAAAAATTAATCTAAACATTGAAAAAATTAAACATTTAAAAACTATAAACAAAAAACCATAACAAATTAAAAATTTTTACCTGTTCCAAATCAACATCATCGCTCAATTTCATGTTCTTCGTGTGAATGCGCATTATCTCAAGCCGTCCAATAGCGTCTGGAATTCCAATATCAATTTCACGATCAAAACGTCCAAAACGACGCAAAGCAGGATCAATAGAGTTTGGACGATTAGTTGCTGCAATAACGACGACATGAGTACGTTGCTTAAGCCCATCCATCAACGTCAAAAGTTGTGAAACAATACGGCGTTCCACTTCACCATGAGTTTTTTCTCGCTTGGGTGCAATGGCATCAATTTCGTCAATAAAAAGAATTGCTGGAGAATTTTTTTCGCATTCTTCAAAGGCCTTACGTAAATTTGATTCAGATTCACCGGCAAGTTTGCTCATAATTTCAGGACCTTAACATCAAAAAATTAAGCGATGTAAAATAAATTACCTGACAAGTTAAATACACTATAAAGTAAAAATACCATTAAGCAAAAAGAAAAATGCTCCAGTTTCATTAGCAACAGCACGAGCAATCAAAGTTTTACCAGTACCCGGTGGGCCAAATAAAAGTATACCACGCGGTGGCTAAAAAATTTATTTAAATGTATGATTAACAAAAAAACTAAATTGTAAATTTTTTTTAATTAATACGTTAATATGCTCAGGAAATGCATTTTCTGTTAGTCAAATTACATAAAACCCGATGTCTTATGTTTATTTGATAACATTGACTCACAAGTTGGTCAATTTCAGGACCCCTGCACAATTCTTCATTGCATAATTATTAATTTTAGAAATATATACCTTAATGCCAATAGACTTAAAAAGCTGTGGATGACGAAGTGGAAGCTCAACCATTTCCTTAATCTGGGCCAATTGTTTGCGTACACCACCAATATCATCATATCCAACATCATTAATATTTTCTTCCTCTTCTTCGCGTTTAATTGGTTCACCTTCACAATGAACTTGAGTGTCAGGAGCAACAATGCACGCTGGTGAAGGATCGGTTTCAACAACCTAAAATTAAAAACTTTTTCGTCTGTCTACAATTAAAAGTAAACTGACATAAAAGTGCATTTCTATATTCAAAACCAATATAAACTTCTTTTCCCATTTAAAAAATACTAATACATAAAAAACGTTATTATTCAAATGCATCAAAAAAAAATAACCTTAAACTCAACAGTTCTCATTGCAGCTTTAATAGAAAAAATATCGCCTTTATGAACTGGACGATAAGATTCCACAAAATATGGTTTCAAAAAGACTTCAAACAAATTTCTGTAAAAGTTCACTTTAGTAAAAAAGTAACAATTAAAAAATTTAAAAAATACCCAGTAAGACCTTCAATAGTATCGTCAATAGGAAGAATGTGAGCACGTTTTCCATAGCTGATGTTTGGAGCTGCATTAATACTAAAAATAAAAATTAAAAACTTGAAAATAAAAAATTATAAAATGTTAGTTCCTTAGGTAGACCAGTTATGTAGTCACTGAATTAAAACTGCTCTGTTCTAGAAACTTAAATCGCTATTTTAACAATTTACGGGGACTTATCAATAGAAACTCATTAAGAGAGGTCCTACTTTCTTATACCCCTAATAAAAAGTGATCCAAACTACAATATAAACTTCTTTAAAAATCACCTAACAACATCACCCAGGCGAACACGCAAATTGTGACGAACTACTTTGTTTAAAAGTATTTTTTCGTTCGGACACGTTTCATCAGAAAGAACGATACAGACAGTCTCGCGGCGTTTTTTACCTTTAAGCATGACAGTATCGCCACGAAACAACCCCAACTCATCCATTTTCACCTAAAAATATAAAATATTTACAATATATACTTCCATCTTGCTACTCATAAATAAAATTAATAAAGCGCTAAGATTAAAACTAAATAAAAATCTAAAGACATTCAATAAATACAAACTAAAGAAGGAAACATTATTACTTATAATTAATTAAAAATTCGATAATACTCGACAGAAAATTCTAATTAAACACCTGTGAAAGCGACACAACAGAATTATCATCCTTGGCCGATTGTTCAACTACAAGACGATTAGGTTTGTGTTTGTCTTTTAAAATTGCAGTAGCTAATTCTTCGTTTTTTTTTGTTTTTTCGTCAGATTGAGTAGGTACGGATGCCATTTCGAAAATTCAAAAACAAACGCTAAAAAAACAATCAAAATTATACTGTAAGTAAGTTCCTTAAATTGATGTATAATTACTAAAATCAAAAGTAAAAAAATTTAAAAAAGATATTTGATTTTGCCAAAATTTGGCATATACATAAAATCAAAAATTCAAAAAACGAAATAATTGCTTTAACAAACCCCTAATTATATAAAATCATACAAAGGCAAAAATTTAAACTTATAAGTATTTAAAATCAATATAACCCAATAAAAAATTTTACAATATCTTTTTGCTTCGTAAATTTCTTTAAATTGCATAATTTAGAGACAAACAAAAAAATAATCGCTGCAATCAAATGTAGTATCTAGAAAAAGCAACCATTTCAAGACGTTTACAACGCTGAAATATTAAAAATTGACAACCCAGCAAAAAACTTTTTAGCAGTTAATGATTCTTAAAGCGCCTCCGAAATGCGAAACCAAAAAGTTACAATAGGGTAAAGAGACGTAATAATTTCCATTGCAAAATTTGAAAAAAATTTAAATGAATTGTCATCAATATTATGGTATTTTGTGAAGGCGCATTTTCAAATATCAAGTCACTTTTTCTTTTAAAAACTTTAAAGATATTTTTTAATCTTATTTATAAAATTAAAAGCGAGTTTAAAAAAAATTGCAACTTTTAAAACATTTGTCTTTAATTACAAGAAAGTTTATTGTTATTGTTTAATTGAAAAGCTTAAGGTTGAGCCGCAATCAAATTTAATAGCACGTGAGTACTAACTTGCGACATTTCTTTCTGGAAAGTTAGTTATTGACTTGTTTGAAAAATAGACAACAATCAAACTTGGTTAGAGTGGCAAATAGAATGTGTATTATTTTGCTTAGAAATTTTTTACCTCAAACTTTTTAAAAAGGCCCTATAAAATTTTTGTCGGAAAAAAATCTACGTAAAGTCTATGTCGACAACATCTTTCAATACAGAAAATTTGTGAGTAGTATATCTGGCACAGTTCAGAGCAACGCAGTTATGTACTACACAATACGCATAGAAGTGTTAAAATATACAAAAATTTATACAAATATCACTTATATACGTAATTAAAAAAGGTAGCAATCTATAATAAACATATATCAAATAAAAATAATAACAATACATTAAATCATTTGTATATATTTATACATTAACTAAAAATTTCTTGCAAAAAAATTAGTCGAAAAATAAAATTTTTTTTAAGGCCTGTTTTATTTGATGTCATGGCTCAATTGGTTTATTGGTTGCGCATAAAAGTGTGGTCGTAACATTGGTACAAATCCGCCTGGCATCGCTTTTTTAATCTATTATGAAATTCATTTGCTTTGTTTAATTTTTTGATGTCAGGTCTTATCTTTTTTACATTAGACTCAATTTTATAAATGTATGTAACGTCTGATGGTATAAATGAATTAATGGTAAAAATCAAGATCGAAGCCACAGAGTTTGTGATATGAAAAAAATCTCAAAATTTTTTAATAGAATTTGTCAAAGTTTATGAAAGCTCTATGAAACCCAATTTATTTATTTTTATTTAGAAATAACTAAATTTAACTAACATAAAATTTTAATACAAACAATTTTTTTGTAACAATAATTGTCTTTAAATATTACTTTATAATTACACCTCAAATTGCATTAAAAATATTTAGTAGGGACTTAAAAAAGGTCAAATAAAAAGTTATTGACAATAATTGTGTCTATTACTTTTTTTTTTCGAAATTAAAAAATTGAACTGGAATAAGAACAGGAAAGTTTAAATTTTTGAAAAGAACGCTAGTAAAAGAGTGATTTTTCTGCATTCTCCCGCAGGACTCCGCCAATTTAAGAGTTTTCTTTTATAAATATTTTTTTTTCTTTTTTTTTTTAAGACTTTTTTCTTACTTTTTAAAATAAGGTTTTCACTTTGGATTTTTTTATGGCAAACAAACTTTTTTTTCCAGTTCTTCAAATACCAATTTGAGTCAAATGTCATTTTTAAATGCTAATAAATTTTTAACTAAAAAAATTTATTATCTTGGAATGTTTAAGAAAGTCAAAAATTTTCACCTTTGATGCTTTCCTTTATTTATTTGATAAAAATCTTTGCTTCCGGAAATTTTCTTCATTAGCATTTATTCTTTTCCGGAATTCATATTAACCATAAAAACCTGGACTAGTTATTGGTTTCCTTTTTTTGCAGATAATTTCTTTTAAATTTTTTTCAAAATTTACTCTGAAAGGAGAATAATTTTCCTCCGAGATTCTTTAAGTAAAGAATAATAAAAGCAATGCGATTTGTTTTTTGACAAGAATGTTTATATGTAAAGGTATATGAAAATAAAAGTTATACATATCTTACCTTTAAAAAATACTTGAAAAAAAATTATTGGCTTTGCAACTGATTTTG
>JANSTW010063443.1:0-11012 GCA_027564275.1 Diadocidia ferruginosa
CCGATATTTATTTGTTTTGATTTATTTTATTATTTCTTTCGTGCATCAACATCAAATTTTCTTTAAATTGGGATTTTTATTGATTTGGAAAATTGGACATGAAAATTCACTATATCTGCTTTTGTCTTTCAGCAAAGTATTCAGGTAAGTTTATCTCTTTTCAATTTCCCGATAAAAATTTATTCACACAATAAATTGCTCTGTCGAAACCCAGCATAAAATTAAGAATTGTACAGAAGGCAATTTAGTAACCACAAGAAAACAAAAAAAAAATCACGAAATTCGTTGGCAAATCGTCAATCAGTCACAGCAAGACTGAAATCGGCCATATTTCTTTGTGATAGTAGCAAAAGCAAGCATTAGCAATATTTTTCCCTTACTATGTTGACAGATTTCGCCATTAATATGTTCGCTCAAGCCTAGACTACCTATATGAATAGTTTTTTTTTTCTCGCAATTCAAAAATTTGTAAGGGACATATTTTTGCACTAAGTGTCTTTTCTTCTATTTGTTTTCATTCTACGCAAATAGTTGTCTTTTTCAAAGCTATGCATCAATGAATAAAATATGAAAAGAACAAAAATTAAACACGTTTTTAAAATATTCTAACGTTTTTATTAAAAATTTAAATTAATGTAAAATTAAGAAATTTGTATCAACAATTGTTCAATGGCCCGGTGTTGGACAAACGATTTTGGTAGATCAGCAATTGCCGTTTGTAGTTCATCGTTGTACCGTTTACCAATGGTCATAATCGAGTCTTTGAATGAGAAACTTGATAAAATATTTTTTAAGATAACATTATACTTTACTGCAAGCTCGCACAATAAATTATTTTTTTCAGTTTTCAGTGTTCGCAATTAATAAACTATCTAGTACACTGAATAGTTCTTTTTTTAGCCGCTTGTAGCGTAATTTAAAAATGTTCAAGGTACATATTATTTTTGTACTAAGTCATTTTCTTTTTATAGTCACACAATGAGAGGAAATTTTACTAGCGTCATCTTTGTGAAGCTAAATTAAAAATTGGTTTTTTATAGAAAATTTTGTAAACAATTTACAAGATCCAAATAAGAAAATTCAATGTTTAAATTAGCTTTCTAAAGATGTCGCCACTCAAATTTGCTCTCATTGTGTGACTATATAATATACAAAGACAATGACTATAAGTGTATTTGCTTATATTTTGTTTTCATTCAGTTACCTAAACCTGTTAGGATTTTCACGAAATTTGATAGAAAATCGTTAAAAACTTGACTTTAAGCATGTAATGCCAGCACAATCAATTTTGTTTATTTGATGTTAAATGAAAACTGAAAAATGTTTGTTGTGAGAGCACCGTTATAAACATACCTAATAGTATCTCTTGTAATTTAATCTCAGGACAATCCAAATGTAAAAGTAACTTGGACAGGATGTACGAAATTACAGATTTAAAACTTTTTAAATCTTCGTCGCCCGCCACAGTCGCTTGTAGCGTTCCAATGCATTGTGCGGCATATTCACGAACCTCAATCGATGCATCGTCCAATCGAGCCAAAACGGCCAGTGCCAAAGGTTTGAATTTCTCAAACGTAATGGGTCCACAATTCAAAAGACATCGTACTGAATAGGCTCGCGTCACAACGCAATTGTCCTCAACGAGTAACTGAAAATGGTTTATCAAATCTGGTAGAATTGTAAAAGTTTCGTTAGTTGCTCCCATGGTCATTGAGTATAGGGTCGCTACTGCCATCGAACGTATAGATTCGGCAATTCGTCCAGCCCGCCACTGTAACGATGGAACGATAATATCGTCTATGAATTTACGAAGAAGAGCGGTGCTATCGTCCTTAGTCACGGTTTGGGACCAATTTAATGCTGCCTTTAAAATAATTTAATTTTCAGGCTTATATTTCAATAGGGCCGGCTTTACTTACCACAGAAATTACCGAATAAATTTTGATTCTTCCATTAGGTGTTGCATTTTCCATAATCTGGATGATAGCCATGGTCATTGCTTCCAAATATTCTTTACGAAAACCACAATTCCAAATGAGGCCATGCACTAGTAATATATTTTCTGAAAATTCTGTATTTTCACTGTCCAAATCGTCAATCGATCTAATAATGTCAGCCAAATATCTAACATGAAGTTCAGACAACTCTTGCTGGCCAGCTATTTTCTTCAAAATATCCATTCCTTTCGATTGATTAGATTTTGTCGTTTCCAAAGCAATAATTTTAATTAATAAAGTGTAGAACAATTTTTCACTTTCGTCCTCTACGACCGTCAAATCGACAATAATTTCAATTAAATTCAATAGTTCCGCTTGGTAATTTTCGTTTAAACTGTGACAAATTGTCGGACTCGTTAGTACTTTAGCAATACGAATAATAAACGGCGATTTAGTCGCATTATCCGATCCCTTGTATAAAGCTGAAACGCATTTGAGAAAACCTAAATTAGGACTTTTCTCAAACTCTTTCAAAGCATAGTCTATCCAAGATTCGATATTCAAAAGTTTACCCATCAGTTCGGAAACTCGCACAGCCTCTGCGGCAACAGCCGTATCTTTGTCCGCACAACATTTTGCCAATACAGGATAAATGTCGATAAATTTAGCATTTAACGCCTGTTCACTGTGCAGCACTACTTGCCACAATAGTTTTAACGAGTGCAAACGAACATCTTCTTTCCAATCGGTTAGTTCACGTACAACAATCTGGATCATTCTAAGAGATCGTTGACACATTCGTCGACAACCCAACGTTGGACGACAAACATTTTCCGGATAGTTATTCGGAATGTAATCAACAAGTTCCAGTTTATTCAGTTCATTTTCATTCTCCTGAAAATATTGTTCCCCACATTTTATCCATTCCTCAGCGATTTGCTGCCTTACTTCTTGAGTTTCATCTTTTAAACTAGTTTTATTAATTATAATTAATTTTGTCCAGTTTAAATGAAGCTTACCAACAAAATATTAACGGTAAAATTCGTTCAAAAAACGAATAACGATCTTTCAGCTCAAGCAACCATCTGCAGCCTACCTGACCACATTCACGTCGAACATATGGCATGGCATCCATTAAAAGGGGTGAAATTGAGGTAATAATTTTAATTATGATTTCGCCATTATGTATGTGAAGGGTCAATACGCCTATGGAAGTGGTAAGAATTAAGAAAAAGGTTCACCTCAAAAAAGATTTATTACCCAAAGCCTTTACTGCTGCAATTCGACTGGCTGAATGACGATGTTGCAGCATCGCAATTAATGGATCCACCAAATGTTCAGATCTTATGTGAAATGTTGTAGGCGCTTGATCAGCCACAGCCACAAGAACATTGCAACTTTCACGCTGAACCAACGGAAATGGATCTTTCAAGGTGCGCCATAGAATGTCAATGATATCATTCATAGATTTTGTTAAATTGTTGCCCATCTCCTGTCCAGATATAATTAAAAATAATTGTTGCACCAAAAGCAACCGAATCTCTTCGCTTTCTTCAATCAATTCCTTCTGTCCAATTCGTCTTGTCAGGACCGGCAGTATACAATCCAAATAGAAATCATTTTTCGGAAGTTTGGGCAGAATTGACGAAACTATTTCCACAGCCACTGTACGACAGTTCTCGTATTTGTCCGTATAGCAATTCAGCACGTCCAAATAGTATTGATCGTATAGTTCTATGGCCAAAAGTGACGAACTGCAGTCTACCACAGGCAATCCTTCGCATAACTTTAGAAGATCTTTCAGGGCGTTAAGTCGAACGGTTCGATCACCACTTTGAAGACTTTTTTCCATTAATTGTGACGATGTCATCTTATTCGAATCTCTTCCAAGATTCAATCTTCCACAGAGTTTATCAAATTTTATAATTGATCAAACAAAATACATTTTACAAATATTACCGCGCGGTTGCTATGAAAACAATAACAAAAAAAAAATGTTGCTTACGAAATAATTAAGCTATTATTTAGGTATAAACTTATATATAATTTTTCGGTTTTCTTCTCATTTTTATTGTAGTGATATATATTTTATTAGATTCTTTATTTGAGCTCGTAATGTTTTCCTTCTATATATTATAATATACATAAGCCTTGATTAAAGGACACTAGCTGTTTCTTAATTAATTTACTTTATATTGTTTGATTTACAAGACAAAAATAATTTTAACGCGAAGGGGAAACCACTTACGGAAATCATGAGACAACTTATTTCGGAAATCATTTCGGAAATTGCGGAAATCGTATCTCGGCAATCACGGAAATCATCGCTCGGATATCGCAGTAATCATGCCACAA
This sequence comes from Diadocidia ferruginosa, assembly GCA_027564275.1. Lineage (NCBI taxonomy): Eukaryota > Metazoa > Arthropoda > Insecta > Diptera > Diadocidiidae > Diadocidia > Diadocidia ferruginosa. The sequence continues at coordinate 4,293 of JANSTW010063443.1, forward strand.
CATTATGTACATTATTATACTTCTTCAAATCCAAAGTTTAGAGACTTACTAGCCCGAGGCTGTGTATTAAAAATGCTTATCTTAATGTAAAATGTAATAAATAAAAACAAGAGACGATGTTTAAGGTTCAAAGGTATATTTAATTATGATCGGTGAATAACTCTTTTGTACATGTCGTAAGAACTTATATGCAATATATTATGTATTTATAGCAGGTCAGCGGTGCTTTACCACACGATAATATACACGCATGATGTTGTTGATAACATTTAAAATAATAACATTCTTTTTATAAGAAAAGTTTCTTTATGTTGTCTTCGTTATCTTATAGATAAAGAGCCTAATTATTCTAGGCTCTCTAATCTTATAGCCTGTCTTAATTTTAATTTTTAATTACAACAAAACAACGACCATTTGCCTAGCTCATCAGCTGCATTCTAAATCAAAATATTGATGCAGATTGCAGGTGAATCTTCTAGTATTGCTTTTTAACGATTTTGTTTTGACAGTTAAGTTAAATTCTAGTACTAAAAAAATACGCGCACACATTCAAATTTGTCGTACATCACAAAAAATCAGCCAGCTGTCACGTAACCCAATTATTATAATTGATAAAGTGTTTTGCGAGGTTAGGTAAATACAATTGGGAACAAATACGAAAAAATAATTATGGCTCAAAGGAATTTTCTATTTAGTTCACTCGTATTTGTGTTTAGTTTGCAGAAATATTTATAAATGAAATTACTTAGAAGATTAGCAGCCAGTACCCGTGTCGCAGTAATTTCCCAAAAATTAAATGTATAGTGCAGTAGTATCGCCAACAATAAGTGGTAGCTGTGGAGCATCCCCAGAAATGTATATTCGTGATTGGAGGAAGGCCCTACGATCGCCACCATCCTATCGCATTGGTAACACAACGTTTCGTTTTCATTTTCATTATGCGTTTATGGTGTTCTGTTTGGCCACTTTGGTGATCCTGTTTCTGTATGTAAAGCCAGCATCAAGGTCAACATATTCAGATAATTGGCTGACACGAGCTCAAGTGCCCACACACAGCTACAATAATCGTTACAATTACACATATCCGATAAGTTCCCCAATTATAAGCAATGGCATGCAAACATTTCGAATTGGTCTGATTGCTGACATGGACAAAGATTCGAAAGTTAAAGATGCTAAAAATACTTGGAGAAGTTACTACAAAAAGGGCTACATAAGCTTCACTAAGAGTAAAGAATCGATTGTAGTTTCGTTTGATCAAGACGAACCAACCGAGCTGTTAAATGGTTTCGCACTAAGCGGCCGTGGTATGGAACTATCAGAGTTGGTAACGTTTAACGGTCGATTGCTGACATTTGACGATCGTACAGGATTTGTTTATGAATTGAACAATGACAAAGTCATTCCATGGGTAGTATTAATGGATGGCGATGGCCATTCATCGTCCAAAGGATTTAAGTCTGAATGGGCAACAGTCAAAGATGATGTTCTCTATGTTGGATCGATGGGCAAAGAATGGACAACCGATACAGGTGAATTTCAAAGCTACGATCCTATGTACGTTAAGGTTATCTCAATGGCCGGGGAAGTGTATCACATTAATTGGGTTGAAAATTATAAAAAAATACGTTCAGCCATTGGCATCAGTTGGCCAGGTTACATGATACATGAGTCGGCTATGTGGTCAACGATAAACCGAAGATGGTATTTTTTGCCAAGACGATGCTCCAAAGAAATGTAAGCGATCCCTCGCGACACAATCAACTTACTAATATTTCCTCTTTTTCAGATACAACGACACCCAAGACGAGTACAAAGGATGCAACGTTTTAATATCCGCTGAAGAAAATTTTACAAACGTTAATTCAATTACCGTAAATATTCTGTCAATAATATTGAAATAAATTTACAATAATTCAAATTTTAGTTGGGAACGTATAAACCCACACATGGGTTTTCGAGTTTTAAATTCCTACCCGGATCCGAAGATAAAATTATTGTGGCATTACAAACGGAAGAATTGACGGGATCGACAAAAACCTTTATAACAGCTTTTACAATTGACGGTCGAACGCTACTGGCACCACAACAAATTGAAACAAAACTAAAATATGAAGGCTTAGAATTTATTTAGTTTTAGAAATTTAATTTAAGTTAAAAAAAATTAACCCTTTTTCATTTTTCGGGGTTTAATCAAAGTTTATTGTAAGTAGTGAAATTATGTCGAGATTCAGTAGCGCCGCATCTTATGGATCCTAGTTCAAATGTTCAGTTGTCTATAGAAAATTCAATGTTTGATTTAGCATCCCATAGATGTCGATGCTAAAATTGTCTGTTATTGTATCACTATGTGACAGATAAATACTCAAAGGTTTATTATAAATTATAATAATTGATTTGATTAGCTAGCCTTTATAGTATAGTGTTAGTTTGTATAATATCGCGAGTAGCCAACAGTGTCGATGGTTTTGATTGGTTGGTAGCACTCAATACAAAAATTCAATTTGGTTGTTGTTGTTGGAAACATTTCATATACAAATTGTTGTAAATTTCGAGTTGTCCGCTCGCTATTACACACAAACTAACACAACTATAAAGGCTCGCTAGATTGGATCATTACAATTTAAAGAAATTTATAGAAATCTAAAGGGAAAATCACCTTTTTGGAAATTTAGACTCTACAATTTGGAAATGTCTAAAACAAATTGGTCAAATCGCCTTTAAAGCACCATTATATTATTTGCATTTAGATATTGATAACAAAAAAATGTAATTGCTCACAAATCACAATTTAAAAATATTTCTTTAGCAGTCTCGCATTATTATTAATTTGTTTTTTTTTATTGCTGAAGGAATTATTTTTGGATATGATTTTCTTGATTAATTTTTGGTACTGAAACGTCGATTTTGTTTTTTTTTTTAATTTCGAATACTTGTCGAAAAAATTTAATTTACCTATACTTTTCTTTCTAATAAAAAATATTATTTACTTTGTATAAGTAGTTGAAAGCCTACTGATGAAGTTAATAAAATACTTGCGAAACGTATACGAAATCAAAAAAAAAATAAACAAAATAATCGGTCTAAAGCCTGCAATCAAGAAAATCATATCCTTAAGCAATAAAAAAAACAATTAATAATAATGAGACTATTGCGGTCAACATATCGCGACGTGAGAACCATACAGTTCTAACTAAATAGATAGAACTGTATGGTTTTCATATCGCGATATTATTATGATAAAAGTCAGTGCCATTATTTATATGACATAAGTAAATTGTAAAAATGCGAAAAAGTGTCACAAATTAAAAGTAGAAAATGATCGAAATTGATAAAATGTATCGCAAATTATAACAGATAATTACAAGAATAATTCACAATTTGTATATTAGGTAGATCGTTTTTAATTTTGTATAAACGAGAAATTCCGTGTTCGAGTTGCTGCACATGAAAGGGTTAACAAAATTCATTCATTATAAATCGTATATAATTTTAATAAATTTATCGAAATTGTATTTCTAACTATACCTATAAATATTGTTTTGTGATATGGCGGACGGAGAGCTGTGTTGTTTGTATAAAATAAATTTATTATTAAAATTAAAATAACAAAATAATTTATTTATATTTATTTGAGAGAGAAAATGTAAGTGCGTTTTTTTCTTATCAAAAATAGTTGTTAAAATTTTTACTTAAAACTTATTGGATATCTAAAATGTGTGTAAATAGTTTTTTCTAAAAAGTAAAAAATTATTTAAATCAAATCATCCTTAGTAAATTTCCTAACACCAGCTATTAACAAGTCACTCTGCTCAACTCGTCCTTCGACTGCACGAATTTCCAATCTACAGAGAGATTCGTATACAACGAATTAATTTTGTTGACAATTTTAATGTATCGTGACAAAAGGATTTAAAAGTTATTCTATTTTTATTGTAAAATTTCGAGGATTGAAGAATACAGAAAAAATATTCAAACTTACCTTTGCAGGGTATGCTCCACTGACCATAAATTGGGCAGAAATTTCGGTTTCATAGTGTGCAGAAAATGTTCACGCCAAATTAGTTCCAGTGCGACAAGGCCACCCGAATGCTTTGTCCTAAAATATTCACAAACTCTTTCGCCATGAACGTTATAGTCTTCATTTAGTTCTCTGCGTGTAATTATCGTAATAAATCAGAAAAATCAAATTAAACTAGATGATGGAAATTTCGTGTTTTTGCACACTAAAGTGAAAGTGATGTTTACAACATATCAGACGGCTTTTGCCCCCCTCCCCCGGACCTCCGCTATTTCAGAGAGTTTAGCTCAAAAAATGTGTTGAGATAAAATGTCGTTGAGATAAAATGTCATTGAGATAAAATTTCGTTGAGAATGTCGTTGAAATAGCATACCGAGATAAAATGTCGGAAGATATTTTGTCGGAATATCAAATAAAAATGGCTAATACAATTTTTAATAATCATTCGATTAAAATAAAATAAATAAAACATCACTTCCCACAGTGTGCGAAAACACGTAATTTACATCTCATACGCTTACTTACACCGAGACGGTTTCGGCTGCATCCATCAATAATTCATCCGTCAATTCTGTTCCGGGTGGAAAGTGTTTTAGGATTTCATTTCGCAGTTCAGTTAGTCTTGATTCAGGAATCTTATGGCCATAGGTTAGAATAGCATTTGCGTTACTTTTCAATTGTCTGGAAAAAATTACGAATTATTTTACTTCAAGAGTAACGCGGGTTAATCATTGTACTTTTTATCTGGGATTATATTCAGTCTAGACGTGCCATTCTGTTGATTAAGTGGTGCATCACATTGTTCGGACAGTTCTTTTCGAATGCGTAAGTCGGACATGTTGCTTAGCTGATGACATCCCGGGCACAAGAGAACAACATCGTGAGATGAATGATTTTTCATTACATCTGGGAAAAATCGACGATATTCTCGTGGAATAATGTTCTTTCGTAAGTACGACTCATCACAGCCACAAACAACACATTGATTTATTTTCTCTTGTTTATAGAATTGGCCAACCGTACCGACAGCACGGCCGGACGGTTCGAAATTTAACCGAACCGTGTACGGTGCTTCCTGCACTACGGTGCCCAGTTCTTTCTCAATGTACCATTTGGCTTTTTTCTCATCAATTGTACAGAGCAATTCACCATCAGGTGCTTGTAGCAAACAATTTGTGTACAAAGGTTTTACCAGTGTCGTCATAGTTCGACTTTGCTGTTTTCTATTCACAGAATTGTGTTTTTCATTACTTTTCGCTTGATTCGAACCGCCGTTATCGTAATATTTAATATTTAAGAATCCATTATAACGATCCATGTCGGTGTTGATATCTTTCGTCCCTTTTAGCCAACCGGTCAACGAATTGCTGAAGAAGCGAAATATTTTTAAACTATTTTCTAATCTGCAAACTGTTTACCTTTTGTGGCGCAGAAAATGCTTAAACAGTTCTATGGCAACGTGCGCATCTTTAGCCGCATACACCATTTGTACATCGTTCAGCGTTTGACATTCCCAATCCGAACATCTGATACGCCAATTCTTGTCCAATTCAACGTTTAAATATGATTTGGTCATTCTACCCAATCCTTCCGGTTTAAAGCCATTCAATTTTGCAATATATCTCAGGTCCAACGTACTCTTTACATTAACAGCATAGTCCAAAGCTAAATACTTTGCATCATCTGAAGGCGCAACACCCACCTTCAAAATGCTGATATTCTCAAGAAGTTCCTGAAAATGTTGATTTAGTTTTATCATTTGATTAACTTGCATTACAAACCTTAAGTTCCACTGGAATCCGTTTCAGCGAGCACAATCGTATCAGAGCACATAGTCCCTTGTGTGAGGCCAATTGAAGTAATGCAACAGGTCGACGCGACCCGTTTACTGTAACCCATTCACAGTCGAAACCAAGTACACGATATTCGGAACAGTGCCTGAAAAAATGAACCGGTTAATTTAGAAACAACCCTATTATGGCTTCACCATACAATTTCAATATATTTACGATTTTTAAACAATCCTCCGAATTGTTAACAATCTCAATTCTCTGATATCGTAGCGGATTTTTCGGATAGTCAAACAGCAGCGACAACTGACGACCTATCTGACGATAGTATCGAACAAATACATAACAAGCGCCCAAACTCAGCCCAGCCACCAGAGCCGTCGATAGGGCACTTTTATTTTTATTATTCATTGCGGAATTTTGTAGCTGCGACCATAAATTGTTATCACAAATTACGCCTGAAAAATGCGTAGTGCGTTCTAGTGCATTTATATCAAAACAAAAACATAACCTCAATAAAATTTGCGCCCATATATTTATCAATTTTTGGAAAAATGCATTCGTTGAATAACTTTAACAATATATTTTGCCCTTAATAATTAAATAATATTATGTAATTAGTTGTTAATTTGAAGTAAATATTCGCTTTAGCTTACGATGGTTATTTAAAAGAACTTTCTCTTCTCCCCTTTGTGCAACATAAATTGACATAAATATCGTAATTTTTGCGGTTGGCGCCACCTGCATGTCAAGCAACTTCTTTAATATCGGCTTGTCTGGCGGGGCAACAAAAATCCACATCTAGTACTTTTTACTTTTTTTGCGTTTACACGGTTAAGGGGATAGTATGCGGTCTTTTTAACCAGCAGGGTAAAAATATGCCTATTTTCATGTTTTTTCCGACACGAT
>JANSTW010063454.1:0-21084 GCA_027564275.1 Diadocidia ferruginosa
CAAAGTATTCAGGTAAGTATCTCTCTTTTCAATTTCCCGATAAAAATTTATTCACACAATAAATTGTTCTATCGAAATCTAGCATTACTATTGCCGCTAATCCACAATATTCAAAATGTATTTAAAATCGTATAAGTTATTAATGATTTCTTGTTCAAATAGAAATAAATATGCATTAAAAAAATTGTGGTAGAAATTTCGAGTTTTTAGTTATTTCAAGCAACTTCAGACACAAATTAAATAACCAATGTTATTAAAATTTGTAAAATTCACCTGTTTTATAATAATAATAATAAACAAATTATTTGAAATGTATTCAATAGCAAGTGTACATATATAGGTATATGTGTCCTTATATTATATATGATTATTTATTTTTTATTTGAAAGAATGCAAAAGCACATGTTCTTCGCATATATATTATATTATTTGTGTATACTTTCAAATCCATAAATAAACAAAATGTATCTATGTATATATAATGCATATTATTAACTATATTTTATATATTATATACAGAATAATATACAGATAGCCTCGCAGTAGTAATTATGTTACATATTCAAACAAAGTATTACAAAAAAAAAATCAAAGTATTACAAAAAAAAAATAGCTCTTTCATACAACATACTAATTTAAATTCAAACACATTTGGATATAAAATATTTTATGTGTAGTCTAAAAATAAAACACAAAAAGGAAGAAAATTGTTCTCAATATATTATGAGAAAATGTGTATACGTATACATTAAAATTATCTCTATATAGAAGTGGAGGAAAAACATAAAACTATATACGCAAACACAGCTGTAGAATCGGTGAAAAGTCTGTATTATATATTCACACCTAAATACATTTTCCTGCCCAAAACACATATTTATTATAAGTATATTATGTTGTGTGTGCGTGCACAATATATTTTATTTATAGAATATAATATATAATGCATAAAAATCTATATAATATACAATATATAATATATAGTTTTTATGGTAATGAAAAAAGTACCCTTGCTTTGTGTGTGTTCAATTATTATAAATTAATTTAAATTTATCAAAAATGTGCGTTAATATCATTTAAATATTTATTTGTTGTTATTATTATATAATTTACAAGTGTTTTAATCAAATTTCATTAGATTTACCAAGTAAAAACGTCAGAAAAGTAAGTAATTTTAATCTAATGAGGCCACACACCGATATACATCGTATACAAACAACCCGCATACATAACCACATCCGGTACATTTTGTCGCATCGGGCAACACTAACTGTATGCACACGACGAAAATAGGCGCGCGGCTTCTATACGAAAACACACTAAGCAGCAGCAGCATACACGTACAAGCCAGCCATCGTTCAACACATCAAAGTTATCTTTTCCTTGTGAGACATTAAAATGGCGTCGTAGTGAAGCGCAAAAAAAAATTTTCAATTCTTTTTTCTGCGATTTAACATTTTTGTTGTTGGTAGTAGGCATCTCTAAATTACTTTTTTGCTAACCGCAACTACTAATAATTGTGATTGAAAGTGAATTGTATACATCTACAAGTAGTGTCATAGTTTTCTTCGTCTGCATGTGTGCGCTTCAATTGAACCGAAAATTTAATTAATTGCCTCAATTATCAAGTATTTTGCTAAGTTAATAAGTTTTTCAAGTGTTTCGCATAACGTCACCCCAAAAAATCATGGATTAAAAAGGATTTTGGCTGATCATCCGCAAAAAGTTGGCGTCCCTTTTTCGCGCCCACTTACAAGGCTACGAAAAACTTCCATTAAAAGCCAAATTATCGACTTTCAGGCCAGAAAATCATCTAAGAAATCAACATAATGGCTGCTCAATCGAATCCGCCGGCCAGTTTTGGATACACCTGGGGATTTGCGGACAATACACGGACCGATTCTGTGGTGGAGATTTCACCAAACATAAACTATACTGTCAGCGAAGCGGTAAGTGACATTTTAGTATTACATTTTTCAAGGAACCAAAAGTTGTTCAGAAAATTATTTACTTTTTTCGCGCTTGCCAAACAATCAAATGTGTTGCACACTTTTTCATCTCGCTAATTTTTGGTGGTGAAATGTGTTTTCTAATAGTATTTATATAATTTTTAGTGTTTTGTACGTGTACATTGCCTATACATTGCATTTTCCTCTATCTATACACATAAGTATAATGTATAAATACATGTTAGTTACATGTAAAACATATTATTATAAGCGACAATATGGTAAGAATATACGTTAAGGTATTTTTTTGCCCCATAATGTGCGAGACTGCGCACACCTTTATTCATTAGGAAAAAAATCAGAAAAATCATCCAACGCTGTACACAAGTATAAGCGTCGCTACATTGAAAACAATTTTATACGAGCGGAGCGGCTGCTATAAATAAAATTATCAAGAAACGCCACCAAAAATACTTTCGTTCTTCTGTTGCGTGTGTTCCCCTTTTTGTGGTGTGTGTTTGTAGGAGATGGAAGAAGTTGCTTGTACGGTGCGCGATTTATTATTATAATTTTATACACACTGCTGGCTTCTCTTCCCCCCTCTCCCCGTTACCCCGTCTTCTGTGTGTAATATTGTACATGTTTTTTTTTTCAAATACAAGCAGCAAACTGCTAGCGACGAGAATATAAAAATTATATTTTTATAAAAAAAAATCGGCTTGAATGTAGAGAATTATTTATTTATTTTATTTATGTATGCGGTGGTTGAGTTGCTGCTGCTGATAATATAATAACCTAATCGTCTGAAAATTATTTTCAATTTTTAATATTTTTTAAAGTTGGAGCTTGAACTATTTAATTATTAGAATTATTTGACTTAAATTTAATATTTGAATTTCAGCAGCTGAGACAGCCGGAGAGACAGCAGCTGTTGCTGAAAATTTAAAGCTTATTTTGATCGCAAAATGTGGTGTCTTTTGATTGAAACAAGTTTATTTGAATTTTTATCAAAATCAAATTCTGATTTCCGAAATGATTTGTCCTCCTCGCTAAAAATCGATTAACCCATTCAGACCTGGTATCTGTATTCATGGACATGGTTTTATAAACTAAAAAACCCCACTAAAAATTTGAATTTAGACGAATTAACCAATTAAATTTTATATTCTTCTTGAACTGTTCTCTATTATAATTTAAATATAATTATTGCTAACCTTCAAAAGTTTTTTTTTAGTTTAGAGGTCTTGTTGGGTAGATACAATTTAAATTTTCATTTTTTTATGAATTTCTGTCAAATTATTCATCTTTACCAGCTAACCGGCAAGACCGACGTCAGCGACCATCCTTTTCAAGGACTAAAATAACTAAAATAAACCCCATTTAAAAAAAAAATTCTTTTGCCTAAGACCACAAAATTATGATCAATTATTTTTTAACATCATTGGAAACAAATTCCGGTCTGAATGGGTTAATTGCAATTTTTTTTTAGTAAAAAATAAATTAATTTATGGAAAAAAATCTTTTTGGACATTTTTGTTTAATAAAATATTGCTCAAATTATTGTCGTGACTTCCACACCCTTGACAATTTGAAATTTGTACGGTTTTTACTCGCGTTCGACTATCTTTCTTTATATCTAAAAAAAAATCTCAGCCACTTTTCTAGGCCTATAGAAGAAGATATGGCACCCTTTAAAATTTAAAGCCTCTGCTCATGGTGACAGAATTTATTTGTATTGAAAATGCATACCTTAGTATCACATTTAAAAATAATTTAAGAGTAAAGTCCTGCTTCTATCATTTTATAAAATGAAATTCGTATTTTTTCGAATATCTTAGTTTTTTTTATTGCAAAAATGTAAGAAAAATATGTAACTCAATATTATTAGCCAAAAATATTGAACGGGTGTAAAAATTACAACAATAGTTACGGAAATCATGGGCCAAATTATTTCGTAAATGTCGGAAATTAGAAATCATTGAAACAATTTGCAAGGTTTCCATAAGTCTTTCAAAATATTTCTAAAACAATTCTTAAGACTTGCAAGTATTCCATAAGATTCCAAATTTCTAAGAAATCTAAGACTGTTTCTCTTATATTTTTGTAATAAAAAAAACTATAAAAATCTAGGAAGTCTTATGAGAGACTTTAAAATCTTCGATGTTTTTTAGAAAAAATTTCAAAGACTTTTGGAATTTGTTTTAAATCATTTAATAAGTCTTCCATATGACATATTAAAAGAAATTCTAAGTCTTCCAAAAAACTTTCAAAATATTTATAAAAAAAATCAAAACATTTTGAAGACTTTCAAGTCTCTCATAAGACTTCCTAAATTTCCATATATTTTATAGTTTTTTGATTACAAAAATATAAGAGAAACAGTTAAATTAATTTTATTTACAATAAATATTGCATGCAACTTTTTAATTTTAATAGAGTAATACTAAGGAGGTTACAAATTTATATTTCATTTTATCAAAGTTTAAAAACATGTGTTTTTGTTTCTACACAATTTCCTGAGTTTTTATGAAAAAAAAAATGTTTAAGTATAATAATCTTGTACACCACTAAATATTTATAATGCAATTCTTTGTATTACACATAGCCACCTAATCTATATAGGTGGATATGATTACAATAAACAAGCCAAAAGTTATATGTACTGTATGTACACAACTCCACTCTGTATAATTTTCTTATAGTTCTATATCTATACAAATTATACATAGTTCTATATAGATGCAAATGTAAAGCTTATATATGGCTATTTAACTTTATATTATAATAATAAAACTCGATTATAAAATATAAATATTTCAACATTTTCATATCAATTTGTAAAAATATACAGTGAACGAGACAGCTTATTCGTTAGTATTCGTGTTTCTTTCATATCACGACGAGACCGATAAAATTTATAAAACACAAATATAATTTTTCTTTGTTTTATATTGCTTAAAAATGAAAATATGCAGCGTAACTTGTTTTAGATATATGTACATTGGCTTTTTGTGAACCTATTCAGATACACAAAAATGTGTGTATTTATAGTCCATACACTTAGCTATAGGAAATGTAAAACTATATAGTGTAGAAAATCGTTGCCAGAGCGATTTTACATTTAATTTATTTTACGGTTTTTGGTCGAGGCTGTGTATTAGTTATAAATACTGCGAAGATTGGAATTTTTGTCAGCTACATAAATATACATTTGTGCAACCTTTATAGGTAGATATTCAAACAGGTAATTTATACGCAAAAAATGTTAAGACTTATCATGGTATTATGACTGTAAAAGGTAATATATTGCGCAGGTTTGCTAAGTCTCTCATTTCTCATTTCTATCGCTTTTTCAATATTTTCATACTAAAAAAACGACCGTACATCAATCATGACGATATGCGCAGTAGAAACGAAAATGAACCAGCTGTCAATATTACCTCTACTCATAATACCATGAAGACTTATCACTTAATGTACCTATATCGATGTCAGATTCTGGCGGTCTGAGGGAACATTGTTCTAATGGTTTTTTTTAATAACAAAAAAGGTTTCAAACAATTGCAATTCTTGATTAAAATGTAGAATCCAAGAGGTGGTTAGACACTATGAAAAAACTAAACCCAAACGGAAAGTCATTTTAAAGACTTGGAAATTATTCCAAGTCTATAAAAATAACTTACAAAGAAGTGCCCCAAAGAAATCAAATTCCTGGTGGCTGTTTAAATTATCATAACTTATAAAAAAAATAAATGAAATAAATTTATTTGAAAAAACAGGTCAAAAACATATAATATTTAATTTAATTAAAAAAAATTTAAATTATATACAAAATATTATTGCAACGTTGTCGCTTCAAAAAATACAAAACCCGCATATATGAATGTTCATATAATATAAAATAATTTTGCAACACACACACACACAAAACTTTTTTTATTCGCCATAAAATAATAATATGGGACTGAATAATTATAAATTATAAATTTTATTTGTTTTTTAATAAATAAATATCGCGATTTCCATGTTAAGGGTTCGCTTTAAAAAGGCGAAGACTAAGAAAAAAATTCCAAGAATGCGATAAGATTTCTAGCAATTTCTAAAAAAATCAACACTTTTATAAGACAATGACCAAAAATTGTCTAAAACTTGCAAGTCTTCCATAAGATTGCCTAGAATTCTTCTAAAGGCTTCTATAAAAAATTTCTGAGACTTGCAAGTCTTCTAAAATAATTTCAAGTCTACCCATTTTTTTTAATTCCAAGGCTTTCGAAAGACTTAAAAAAAAAATTCCAAGTCTTCCATAAAAACGCCAAGACTTCCGCATGTGTCTTCTAAAAACTTCCATAAAGTTTCTAAGATTTCTATAAGACTTCCAAGCCTTTTATAAAACAAAAACTTAAAAAAATGCTGGCTTCCAAGTCTTTACTAAATAAAAATCTAAGACTTCCAAGTCTTCCATATGACTTCTAAAAATGTATAAAAATATTTCAAGGCATCTAAAAGACTTCTATATCAAAGACTTTAAAAAATTTCTAAAACTTCCAAGCTCGCTTCCAAGTCTTCTAAAAACTTCAAAAAAATGTCTTGCATATGATTTCTGAAAACTTTGTTTCTGAAATATTAAGTGATCGTTTTTTTGGAATTCGTGATAAATAAGCTGAGTCGTCTAAAGCAGCTTATTTTCTCGACTCTGCTTACTATTGCTTACTTATACAAAAAAAATATTTTATTTTTTACAGCTTGTGTTTTATTTTCGTTTCGTTTTATTTTTCAAAAATAACTTTAATATTCTACACGTACCCACTTTTTCACCATCGTCACACTCATCTCATGATAAAATTGTGTGAATTTGTCTATTTGAACAGCAGCGTATTGAAATGCGAGATAATAAATTCATATATTTTATAGAGGTGTATTCCTACTTGCCATACAATCAACAGAAAATATATTATAAATACACATTAGCTATATGAATATTATAGAAATATACAATATTTTATATGACTACAAAAAAAGAGGTTAAAACCATGAAAAAGAGTTATAAAATAAACTATTTGTATAAGATTATTTTTCTGTAAGTACTCAAGACAGGCTTTATATTTCATACATATAGAAACGAAGGCACACACATTTCGAGTCGAACAAAAATTTCTCTATATTGCTGGCATTTTGTGAGAAGAATCATAATATATACATAATTTAATATATATATATATTTCGAATTATTTTTTTCGAACTAATACACATCCAGGTGAATAATTATTAAATATTAATTCATTCATAAAAAATGCGATAACATTTAAATAAGTGTCTGAGGTTATCGCCTTATGGAGTCCAAAGCACTTATCAAATAAAATATGTTTTTGCTGTGGATTTCATCCCAATCACTTTAAAGGAAGGCAACAAATTCGGACCAATAAACTCTTTTTCTGTTACGCGCACAAGTCGTATAATATAATTTAATATTCCTTAAAACACCTTACAAATTCTCAAATTGCCTTAAAATTATTTTTTTTATTTTTTTGGAATCCCTTAAAATCCCCAAATTGTCTTAAAATGTTTCTGAAATTTTTAAAAACCCTGAAGTTGCCTTTAAATGTTTCTTACATATTTTTAATGCTTAAAAATCTCCAAATTTGCCTTAAAATGTTTCTAAAATTATTTTAAAAATTCTCAAATTGCCTTAAAATGTATCTTGAATTTTTTAATGCCTTAAAAATCTTCAAAGGCCTTAAAATGTTTTTAAAATTATTTTAAAAATTCTCTAATTGCCTTAAAATGTTTCTAAAATTATTTAAAAAATTCTCAAATTGCCGATGATTCTTAAATTATTTTTAATGCTTTAAAAAGCCACAAATTGCCTTAAAATGTTTTTTTAAATTATTAAAAAAAATCTCTAATTGCCTTAAAATGATTCTTAAAATATTTTTAATGCCTGAAAAAGTCCAAAATTGCCTTAAAATGTTTCTAAAAACCCTCAAATTGCCTTTGAATTTTTCTTACATATCAATATATACAATTAAAAAACCCAAATCATTTTGTTTCTAAAAAGTGCGCGTTAAAATTCGCCTTTTATCAGAAAACCCTGAGATTTTAAGGCAATTTGAGAGTTTTTAAAATTATTTTAGAAATATTTTAAGGCAATTTGGAGCCTGCTCCAAGGCTATCGAACAATTTTTGTTTATTATTCTTTGTAATGAAACATTTTTTAAACCTCGTCAGTCATCAGTATTATAATCTACAATGAAAAAATATATTAATGTATTATTTTTAATGTCATGAGGTGAATTTAACAAGTTTCTTAAAATTATCGAGTAGCTGTCGAATATTTTAATTAATTTGGAATTTTTTTTAAGGAGAAATTTGGTAAAAATAAAACATTTAATAGCTATAGGTTTAAACTTATTTTAGGAAATTCTAGCGTGAATACGATGACTTAAGTTTTATTATGAACTCTTTGCTTAAGAAATCCAAACTAATCACTATATGCCGGCAACAAAATGTATATGTTTACAAACAATTGTGTAATGTGTGGAAGAAACAATAATATTATCATACCAACAAAACAATATTTTTACACCACATATGATTAAATTGTTAACACAACGAACTAAATGAAAGGAAAAATCTCATTGATAAAAATTTCACAATTTTTTTTTGTATTTAGTGTACCTACATACTGAGATATTAATATAGATTTATGTATAGAAATGTATAGAAATATATATATATATATTAAGAATCCTGCGATGTAGGTATAGGTTATGTTGATCAACAATAAACCCACCAACATACGTAATTATCGCAGAGTAAGTTCATATCCATATATTTATATATACACCACGTGGAAATATATACATAGTTGTATCTATAATACAAATTTGTATATTATATACATATATTACTAGGAAAAAAACAATTTATGTATATTTTAAGATTTATAAATTTGTTTGTGTTTAATAATAACATTTACTTCTCGATAGAGTAATTTCTTTAGATTCTATAGTAAACAAATAATACTTTGGTATTATTACTATTGCTTGAAAGCACGGAATTTGGAAATTAAAGGAACGGTTGTATGTGTATCTACTCTTTTGTATGAAATAATATTTTAAATTTTGTGTCGTTAAAGTATGCCAAATATAATAGTCGCCATCATATTTTGTAAAAAAAAACGTAAACAACACAATACAGATCATTTTAGAAGCTCGCATTTCTGTCTTATTTCAAATAATTTTTAAAGGAAAAAATGGAAAAAACGTAAATTATGTAAATTATTTTTACATCCGTGCTTGAAAGTATGTTCCTTTCTATTCATTAAAATCAACTGAGATTAATCGTTTCGTGATTTTTAAGAATTTATAAATTCATAAAATACAATTTAGTTCTTCCTAACTTATAACTAAATTCTGTTTTAAATTAGACGAATTTTTATCGACAATTTAGCAAGAGATTTTACAAAACAGAAGATTTTGACGAACAATTATATTATTATTATTAATTTTACTTTTTTCAACGATCGTTGATATAAAATATGTATAAATATTTAAAAACAGGCTAATTGGTCTAATTCAAAGCAAAGCCATTTTCAAATAAATTAATGGGTCAGCCAGGGCAAAGCTTACCGTTTCCCAAAGCCTTTTTTTTAATAAGTCATGGAGTAAACTTAGCACTTAAAACTCGTTTCGAGACCTACGTCCCATCATAGTATAGCTGAGAATCTCCACTACTGATGGTGGGACGGATAGGTCCCAAAACAAGTTTTAATTTCTGTGTTTACTCATTGACTTACATTTTCATAAATTTAAATGTTTACTATTTTTGTTATTGTAAAATGTCTAAAATTACTAATTCTGAAATTAGTGTCTGAAAATTTCTTAAATTTCTCTCAAATGCCTAAAGCATGTTTAAATAAAAGTAAATATTCCTGAAAATACCCAGAAATTAAAAAAAAAATGCTCGAAAATGACATAAAATGTCTGAAAATATCTTCAAATGCCCTGTAATGTCTTAAAATCAATCGCTTTATATTTTTGTTTATTTTATTTCGTATCTTTAAACAATTTTTCTTTTTGGACTGGACAGACTTTAAAAAAAAAAATTTGTGTATAGGAAGTAAGTCACAGTTATGCAAAATTGCCCCAGATTTCTTTTTAATGAAATTAAACGACCTTGACACACATTTGTATGAACAAAATGCACTGACATACGTATGCACAAAATACAATAAAATGTATAATTACATGAAATTATCCACACTAAAGACATATTATATATGTATCTATTGTAAAATCCATTAAGTCGAAGATATTAACTTGTTATACTGAATATTGTATGTATAACCGCACGTATTCCAATAACAACACTTGTGAACTATGTATACCTAAATATTTGTAACAATAAAATTAATGTTGTACAATTGGTTTGTGCTGGTGGTACCAAAAATGTTTCCAATAACACATTTTAGAGAAGTTTAAATACTCTAGTGTTATTGATCACACAACACTTGCACGAAATTATTCTGCGAACTTGAACTTGAATTTAAACACTGACTGTGTGTATCCATGCTACTTGGTATGTAAAAAAAATTAGCATTTTGACACAGACAAAACATTACTATTTAAATTTATACGCATATATGGGAATTGATTTTATTATGATGTGCGAGAAAATTATACAATAAAAAGGAAAAATGTGTTTACAAACAACACACTATATGGTATTGCCCGATCCACATTGTTCCCTTCATGCGCGGCGGTTGTGTGTGATATTTTCATCTGGTTTTCCTTTTCCAGAGCTACATTATTAGAATTTACGTATATAAGAATATGTGTTTTATTTATAAATACAATAAAACATATGTTCTAATAGTGTATTTGATTTTTCCCCAAAAACTCGAACTAATTTGCAGAGTGTAGGATTGAAGTAGACAAAAAAACAAACCAACCACATCCTATCCGTACGTATATGTTATACGTATATCGAGTGTATACACAGTTGTGTTTTTCACGCTTCTTATCTTACATACCCGCGTATAGCTTTGTTAATATTGTTGATAATTTTATAATAATGTATGGAAGTGACTCAACACGACTCCGAAGCGCATCGATGCGAAGTATGTATAATAATATGTTTGTATAAGCTATTATAATATTGTTCACAGAAAATTCAAAGAACCAATGAATACGACAAGTCTGTATAATATTCAACATAATATTATTGGTGTCAGATTCTGTATTTTATATCCTCAAGCATCGAAGAGACAATATTATTATTTATTCTTAGTACACAAGTATGTTACTTTTGTATAGATAGTATCAAATACAAAACCAAAAAATCCAAACACTACACCAGAGTAATCTATAACAAAAGTTCTTTTACCCATTCGATTCTATCTAGGTTAAGTTTAAGGCATTTAAAGGAACTTTAGGTCATTCTTAGGAATTTTAGGTCATTTTAAAGAAGTTAGTCATTTTATGACATTTTTAAAGGAGTTATAGGTAATTTGGATGAATTTTAGGTCATTTTAAAAAATTTAGTTATTTTATACATTAAAAAAATAGTAGTATTGAGTATTTATATTTAAACATGCTGAAATATATACAAAGAATTTGAACTTGAAATTTGAAAATAGGATGTAACAATGTGTGTATATACATGAGAAGGAATTTCCCTATAAAATATCGTTTTTTTGTCCTATGGATATTATATTCAGTCACACATAGCACAGATGAAAGCAACACCATACATTCGACGCATATCTATATTCACACAAAATACACAGAGGGCCAGCGCCAGAAACAACCGCTTTATAATTATTTGTGTGGAAAATAGAATCTACCCTCACGTATATAGATATACGTATACATTCGAGTGAACATGTTTTGGGGTAGAAAAACAACCATAAATTTTTCGGTTATTCATACGCGTGTTTGGTTTTACTTTACAAACTTGGCCAAATTTAGTATCAAATGTTCCATGTATTATAAAATATGTGACTGTATGCGGGGGATCGGATCGGAATACATGAATTTATGTAAGAATGTATAGATATATATACATAAGGACACATCATGTTACTTGTATGTTGTATGTTTGTTATCATCACTTTGATATTATTCTGCAAAAGTATTTATAAATTTATAGGATATTATATCGTAATACGTATGTTTCGTATGTGATAAAGACACGTCATGTTACTTGTTTGTTTTTTTTACACTTGCTTAACAAAAAAGCACATGTTTAGACAAATACTGCACCAATTTTTGTCGCACGAAAAGGGATATTTTTCTACTAAGGATGTGTTGAAGGTTTGTTTTTGTTTACACTAAATTTCGACATGCAATAAAGAAATATCCCGTATCATTGTGCCACTGATGAAGAATTGTTGACCAACACTTTTTTTATATAAGTTAAAAATATCAAATAAAGATGTATTTTGTCTCTGCATACAAATGCGACTGATGAGGCAGTTTTGACTGAATCGTTTTTTATCAATTTATAAAATTGCAATAAAACCAATTTTCTCTCTCTTATCAATGCCACTGATGAGGCAGTTTATATTGAAACGTTTTCTTTTTATCAACTTTAATTATCAAATAATAAAAGACAAACTTTCTCTCTCTTAACGCAGATGCCCTATTTGCAATTGTCCGATTCGGGCAGCATAACTGTTCAGAAGGATGTTAAAGGTGCCATAACGCACACGAACAAGGGAGTTGTTCGCCGCATGTTTGTTGTCAATGAGCCCTTTTCACAGGCAACAACCCAAAGGTTTGTGTAAAAAATTGTGTCTTCTGTAGTAGAAATTAATTTATGTCCTTTACAGCAATTTTCGAGTTATTACAACGGGCGGAGCTGCCTCAACTGTAACCCATCATAAGAAACATGATGTACTGAGTAAGTAAATTAAATTTCGAGATATTTTGTTGTAATAATGACGGCAAAACCAAAGAATCATTTACTCTCTTATTCAAAATAATATTCGTTTAAAATTTGATTATATATTGTATTTTTTAAGCTGAGCAATGAGCATATGAATATGCAGTCAATAAAAAGTTTAGTTTTAAAATCTTAAAAATAAAAAAATCTGTATAATTGTCTTAAAATAACAAAAACTTTTTTAAAATGCAAGATGGCCTATTGCTAATATCACTGAAGTAGAAGACCTAGAAGGAACCTGATGAAAATAAACTGAAGTCGCTATTTGTTTGTATTAGTTTACCGGTAAAATGTGTGTGTAAAACGAAACATGGGCGTATCATAAATATAAAAAGGGGGGGTCACAAGGGTAGCTAGCACATATATCACATATATGAAATATAACGTCATTGGCTAATATACATTAAATTATTTGAAGGCCATTTTGTTTAGTTGCCATCTTGAATTCGTCATTTTCTGGTTTTAAATAATTGTTTTTAACCAATTTATTGATGTGCAAGCATATGATTTGTGAGTTTGCTAAATTATTTTTATTACAATAAAATGTGATGACATTTTAAATTTTATTGACAGATAATATGTGTTTTGAATCACCTTTTTTTCTTGATAATTTTGAATACAAGCAATTTGCATATTAAATTTATAAGTTTATTGTTTAATTTTTTTAAAATTAATCTTTGAACGGCTGCTTGAATTCATATATATTTTAATTAATTAAGAGTTAAGGAGCGCACACACTCTGCAATTCCCCGAAAAACACAACATACACATACAATTAATCTTAACCACATTTTTCGTTTCAAACTAATTTTATTTTCAATTTATTAATAAAAAAACATTTCATATTAACAATCTCTTAATATTTTACATTTTTACTAATATCTTTTGATCTAATTTGGTATTTAATAAGCAACGGAATTGGTGGACAGATGTTTCCTGCATTTGTTTTACCCAGAATAAAATTAAAATGGCCATAAAATTCGACCATAGTTTTTAAAATTGGTGACCATGTTTTTTTTGGTAAAAATAAAAAGACGGCGATGTTTTTTATTTTATTATTTGTTTTTTTAGCGTTATTTTAAATAAAATTAAAATATTTCAAAATAAAAATGTTTCGTAAAAAAAGAACATAGTTATGAGTCGCGAGTACTTTAAATTTAAAAACACTAAATGGATCTCACTGAAGCTAAATTCAAGAAATTATAATCCGAATATATTATAATAAAATCGTCCACCGAATTCAAACTATAACTTCTCTAATAATTACATGTACATAAATCTAAAACACATTTTTTTCTTTAAATTTCTACCTATTCTTTTCCTCTACCTTGTAATCATCCAAAACCACAACCCTCCACACACACACAAAACAAAATGAAAATTTTGTTCTGATAGCACAACAATCAGATCAATCTAATCATTCTTTAGCCAATGGCATACTGGACACAAAAACGGTACTTACAACCACTGGCGGCAAAACATCGTTCGTCAGTAGTCCAATTGGTACACTACAATTGACTGTAGAAGAGTGTAATGAGATAATGATGAAACGTGCCGTAGCCGCAGCCCAACAACAGGCGCAACAGCAGCAGCAACAACAGCAGCAACAACAACAGCAACAACAGCAGCAACAACAACAGCAGCAACAACAGCAACAACAACACCATCATACGACAATTACAACTACTGATGGACATCATCCAGGTGGGAATTGAATTGTTGATTTGAGTTGAGGTGTGGAAAATAAAACATTTTCTTTTTTAGAATATATAATCCGTGACGGTATTGCAGTACAAGTACAAAAGGTTATTCAGGGTCTAGAGGAACAAGATGATTCACAACAAGAGACACATTGTAAGCTCGAGCCAAATATGGAGATTGATCCGAAGGAGGAAATTTTACATCAAGAAATTGATGAACAAGAGCATGAGCACGAGCATGAGTTAGAGTTGGAATTGGATCAAGATGAAATGGAACAGAAACATGATCCGGATGCTTCGGTCAAGGAGCGACCCTATTCGTGTGATGAGTGTGGCAAATCGTTTTTGCTCAAGCATCACCTAACGACGCATGCTCGTGTGCACACTGGTGAACGACCACACGTTTGTGTGCATTGTGGCAAGAGTTTTGCCCACAAACATTGTCTAAACACACATTTGTTGTTGCATTCGACCGATCGTCCGTATCAGTGTAGCGAGTGTAAGAAGAGCTTTACCCTCAAACATCATTTGTTGACGCATTCACGTGTGCATAGTCGTGAGCGACCGTTCATTTGCCAGGAGTGTGGCCGTTCGTTTCCATTAAAACGACACTTGGTGACGCACAGTAAATTTCATGCTGGCGAACGTCCGTACGTTTGCGAGGAGTGTGGCGAAAGTTTTGCTCAAGAAAACCACTTGGTAATGCATTCAAGATTTCACGGCTCTGTGAATCCGTTCGTTTGTGCCGATTGTGGTGCAACGTTTCCACGAAAATTCCAATTGGTCAATCATGGGCGCATACATGGACGGGTTCCACATTCGTGCACCGTGTGTGGCAAAGAATTCTTGCAGAAAAGGACGTTGGTGGCGCACATGAGGTTGCATGTACACATCATTGTAGTATATTTTTGGTAATTTTGAACTTTTCATTTTAGAATGCATACCGGTGATCAGCCCTATCCGTGCACCACATGCGGCGAAGGTTTCCGTACTAAAGGCGAACTAAATCAACACAATCGGGCCACGCATGGCACCAATCAGAGTTCGTCGAACAACAACAATGCAACAACAATTATAACCAATGCAATTGTTGCCAATACTGCTGCCCAGCAACAACAACAACAACAACAGCAGCAGCAGCAACAACAACAACAGCAACAACAACAGCAGCAACAACAACAACAACAGCAGCAGCAACAACAACAACAACAGACGACAATTCAAGTGGTGCGTAAAGCTCTTTAGAGCCCAATTCAGCTTATTTAAAACCTTTTTTTAATGATTTTTAGGTTGAAACCCAACAAATTCAACACATTCAACAACAACACCATCAACAACAACAGCAGCAACAACATCAAACCGTGACTGTTGTTAGTCAATCGAATAACGGTATTGTAACAATTGCAACACCCGAAACATCACCACGGCCACAATATGCTTGCAGGTAAAATGTCGCCGAATAAAAATATGTACTTTTGAAGCTAAATTCTATTTTTGTTTACAGAGAATGTGGTCAAGCCTTTAATAGTCGCGAAGCATTGGCGTTGCATTTGCGTTTGCACACGGGCGACAAGAGTCTTATGACTGATTTGTGTGCACTGACGGCGGCGCTACCAGGACATTTTTTGAATACAACAAATTTAACGCAGGGGACCGTGTTGACGTCAAATCATGCCGTCGTACAACAATCACCAGTTCCCGTACAAATTATATCTACAGCTGGTCAGGTTATTCAGAGCAGTATTGTACAAAGTCCGCCACCTCAGCAGCAGCAACAGCAACACCAACAAATCCAGCAAGTGCAACAAGTACAACAGGTACAAGTTGTACAACACCAGCAGCAACAGCAACCACAACAACAACAGCAGACAATTGTGATGCCTGTGACGCCACAACAGAAACCAAAGACCCATTTTTGTACAAGTTGTGGCAAAGGATTTGCGTCAAAGCATGGCCTAGTGCAACATCATCGTCGTCATCCGAACGGTGGCTGCACATTGCGTACACACGTCTGTGAGTGTGGAAAAGCATTTTTCCAAAAGAATCATTTAATGTTGCATCAACGTCAACATCTTGAGACAAAACCGAATCAACAACAAGTAAGTTGATGCCGTTTTTTAGCTCATGCAACCATTTAATCTAATCTCTTTCACAGCAATTGGCCCAGGCAGCCGCCCAACAGCAGCTGCAAACGCAACAGCAAGCGGCCGCCCAAAATGCCCAATCGCAGCAAAACAACCAGCAGCATACGCTTACACGTGAAGTATTAATTGGCAATCAACCCGTTCACGTGCAAGTGCTTCAAGGTAATACGGCTCAAGTAATTAAGTACGAAATTAACATACCACAAGAATCGGGCCAGTCTATAGAGTGAGGCCAGGAGGCGGTGCTCCGTATTAAAAAGGCCGACGGTACGGAGGAGGTGAAAAAAATTGTTATTTTAAATAAATAATAACTTTTTCCGCGCATCGCGTTTCTTGTAAATATTTTGAAAAAAAAAAATATTTTTTGACAAGAGGAAGAGCATTTCAAAAAGGGTTGGATGGGCATAGTTTTTTTTTTGTTACAAATTTAATTCGTTTTTCGAGAATGTAAATAGTTTTTAGGTGCGTTTTAATTTTAATTTTCTTTTTAAAAAGATTAATTTGCTGTAATAACACTCTTGATTTGATGAATGTTGCGCAATGTCGCGCAGAGCCTGATATGCCAGGGGGAAACCATCAGCAAAAATGTTGTCCCATGATTTCTAAAATTATTTCCGTGATTTCCGAAATGATTTGCTTGATTTCTGAAATCATTTCTTATTTTCGAAATGCTTTCCGGTACTTTTTTTAGTTTCTAAAATGATTTTCTGAATTCTTAAAAGTATTTCCGTTTTTCTGAGAAGAATCCAAGCATTTTTTTAAGGATTTCTGAAATGTCTAATTAATTTCTTTGATTGCGTAATTTTTTCAATGATTTCATGGATCTCACTCAATTATTTCCTCTTAAGTGGATCTATTTATTACACTTGTGGTTACCCTCTCGAATTTATTTTTCAATTACAAAAATTTACATTTTCGTAATTGTAATTATATTTTTTTTATTCAGCAAACTGTTATTTAATCTTTGAGATAACTAGGTAAAAATCAATATCTTTAAATGTAGTCAAGCTGTTACCCAGTTTCAGATATTGAATTTAATCGTTTCAAAGATTTTCTTTAAAATATTTAAAAATTTAAATATTTTTAAACATTTTCAACAATTAAATATATTTTATTTGTATTTAATTTTATGGGAAAAATATAATTTTCATTACATTTTTTCCATATTGCATCCTTGCGACACAAACATTTTATTATTTTACCATTTTTATTTTATTTATTTTCCTAGATGATGAATAAAGAAAATGTTCAGAAAGTGTTGAGGCTTCTCCGGCATTACAAAATTTTTTATTTTTGAGTGTTGTACATTAAAGAAAAATGTACATTTTACTATGTTATGCGTACAAAGGCATACGAAAATCAAAGTGAATAAATTGTAATTTTTTAATTTAAATAAATGTGTAAATATAAAGAGACCCAAAATTAATGCTACTTACGAACTAAAGAAAAAACACATAAATTACTATGAAAAATGAAATAAAAAAAGATTATCTCGTATTTTTATAAATCATTTTTAAGAGAAGAGTACAGAACACTATAAATGCTAAAAATAAAACATTTTTTTATACCTAAAAAATATTAGATTAAAAAAATATAAAAGAAAACAATTTAACAAAATATGTAGGTATGTAATTAATTTTACCTTCAAAGATTACGTCTGTAAATATAAACAATTAATTATTATTAAACAAACTTAGTTTGCCATAAACACGAGACAAAAAAAATGAATTAAAAAATTGCAATAAGTTTTTAAAATTAACCTAAAAAATTAAATTTTTTAACACATTTAAATTTATTTTTACAAGACACACAAACCTTAAGCAAATAAATATTTAAATAATTATTTTAAATATTTTATTAAAAAAAAGAAATCTTCTTTAAATTATTATTAAACATTTTGTTGAAATTTGTCTAAAGTTAAACCTCCTTACTAAAATATAAAAAAAAAACATTTCATATTTCAACTTTGAGCATATTTTTAGAGACCATTAAAACACGCCTCCCAATAGATAAAAACACCCCCATAGAAAAATA
Organism: Diadocidia ferruginosa; assembly: GCA_027564275.1. Classification (NCBI taxonomy): domain Eukaryota; kingdom Metazoa; phylum Arthropoda; class Insecta; order Diptera; family Diadocidiidae; genus Diadocidia; species Diadocidia ferruginosa. The sequence goes on from JANSTW010063454.1 coordinate 18,772, forward strand.
TCTAAAAAAAATTATTTAAACTAATTATTCTTATTTAACAAATTATAAAATTTAATTAAAAAAAACAATGAATATTTAAAAAAATAAAATATATTTTTTTGATGGTTACAAATAAACAACAAACAACAAAAATTAATTTAAAAAAAAATTGTGTTAACGAAATTGCGTATAAAATTTAAAATTTGTGGGCAGCAAGAGAGTTGAAATTCGGTCCTAGAAAGCAAGTCTTTAAAAGCGCTTCACATCAATTTTAACATTTTATTTGAACTTCCGTCAAGAACAAAAAAATCGTTTAATTTATATTAAGTTAAAGAGAGCTCAACAAATATGACGTATTTGGTCTAAAGATGGAAATATGTTTATTTAAAGAAATGAACGACATTACAACTAACAATCATAGATAAGAGAAGCTTCAATGAATGCATTCATTGATATTAAAAAATGAAAATTATTAAAATTCATCAATGATTCAGCAAGGCTTTCGACTTTTCTTTTAAAATGTAACGTCTTGCTTTTAAATGTCTAAAATTTGTCTATAATTCATCGATAGCACACGTTTTAACAAAAGGTTTGTATTTCGTAAAGTTTATAAATTTAAATGTTTTTAATAGAACATTTTCAGTTAGAAACGTCTCAGCTAGACCGATCCAGCGACGATTCGGTGTTTTATATTTTAAATTAGAAATTTTCGTCGTTTTTATTTGAAGCATCGATTTTGATTTTATTAATTTTGAGTTTGCTACATATTTAAAGAGTAAGTATCTAATTCGATCTATTTTTTTGGAGTTGTTTTGTTTATAACATTTTTGTTTGTTTATTTTTTTATATAGATTTCGGTTGTTTTTTCGGTAATAAATTGTAAATATTGGCGGCGAGAAAGAACTTCAAATTTTTGTAAGTATTAGTGTTTGATTTATTATTATTTATAGAAAAAATAATTGTAAGTGACCTGTTAAGGGAAATACTTTAAAACTTAAATTATAAAAAAAATTAAAAAAATCTTAAGAATCGGTAGAATTTTCTTAATTTTTTTTTCTCTAAAGCGCTTGGATGTGAATTTTTGTTGTTAAAATTACCAACATATTTTAAATGCAAAATTTTGTTTATTGAAAATCTTTAAAATCTAAAGAATTGCATAAAATGTGTACAAAATAATTTCTTTGAAATCTCATTAAAAGTTGCTGAAAATTTCAAAATTTATTCAATAATTGAAATAATGAAAAAATACAGACGAACCTTCCCTATTTTATAAAGAATCATTCCCCCCGATAAAAAAATTAACTAAAATTTTTGGCGGAAACACGACCTTTCGCAGGAGCGAGGTTTAAAGGTGAAAAGTTTTAAAATGCAATATTTTTACGCAAAACCTATACAGAATGGAAGAGTTGGTAAAATAAAAATGTTTGTTGTGTAAACTTAGCACAAACCCCTTTAAAGGGGGGTTTAACATTTGTATGAAAAATGACACAAATAAATAAGAACGGTCTTGACAATTTTTGTTCTAAGAGTATTAGTCCATCGCTTATCCTGTCTGCTTATTTGCCTGTCTGGGGGCTAATGGGTGAACGATAGACTAAAATCTTTAGATATAAAATTGTAGCTCTTGTCAAGACCTTTCAATTGAATCCACATAGCCCATATAAATCTTTATTTCTGGTATTTTTCATACAAACGCCCCTGCCGAAAGGAGGCGTTTTCGACAAAAGTGGTAATATATTTTTTATCGGGAGATCATAACGAGTCATTATGAAAAACACCCTCCGGGATTGTTCCCTTTCCCACACTTCAGCCAAAAATACTTGTTGAAATTTTGCAGAATATTAAACATATAAAAAAAATAGTATTGTTCAAATTCTACAAATCTAAATTTAATTAAAATTAATGCAATTTTCAATTTTATTTATATAATATTAAATTTGTGGTAAGAAATATCTTGAAAATCTCTAAAAAAGCCCAAAATGGGACGTAAAAGCATAGAAGCCTCATAAAAATCTAGTAAAACTCATTAAAATTAATTGCAAATTTTGGAAATCACTGAAAATCATTTAAATATTTTGAATAACTCTTTAAAATATTGACAATATTAAAAAAAAGTACATGTTGCCTAATAGAACATTACAAATGTGGAAAAATACATTTAAAGTAGCTAAAATTCTCGATAGTTGTAGATTTAAAAAAAACCATACAAATGTCCCGATTATGAAACTCGATATTATCGGTATCGAGTCGAGATTAAAATTCCGATACGCTTGAATGTAGCTATTATGACTTCTCGATCGGATCGAGTGGTATAATTTATATACATTTTCATTG